>JACXGK010005173.1:0-34049 GCA_016801125.1 Novumbra hubbsi | reverse complement strand
GATAAACGGAGTGTGTGGATGGGGAAAGAGGGGACGGCGCTGGGGATCTGCCCAGTATGTGAACTACAAACACAACCTCTTAGCTATTTCTCCTCCTGTCATGACGTGTTAGATTTCCATTAGCCGTGAGTTTCAGTTGTCACTGACAGCCGTTGGCCTTATCGTTGCATAGCGGGATTATGACAGAACATGACCATTCCGAGTTGACATGATGCGCGTACAAACTAAATATTTACTGAATAAACTGAAATTGCCTCTTAGAGTAGATTGCATCATCTCACTTCAATATGCCATTTATAGCATATAAATGCAGTATTTTGCAGAATACCCTTCAAAAACCAATTACCTCAAATCAATAAGCGATGACTGCTACTTTATAACACCAACATTAGGTGAAAAGTTCGTCTAACGTCATTGCATTGGCTGCCAACCGATGAATACTCATGTCGACTTTCTAGTTTGTTTTAAGTTGGCAGTGCTCATGTTCATATTGGTACACGCGATAAAAAGACAATCATATTTTTGGAACATACACAGGACATATAACTTAAAAACCACACGTTTTAACCAGTTTTATCGATCCGCAAATAACTTCAACCAACAATGGCTACAGCCCTGTTTTGTGCGAAGCTGAACAACCTCGAAGAAACAAATATATAAATCATTCATGATATAATATAATTGCAAAGTAATGCAATATAATATGAAAGTGCTCGGAATTGCAAACCTGCAATTGCTAGCAGTATACGTTACTTGTTAAGTTGAAAACTTCAACCAACCTGTCAGTCTTCTTATCTGTTCAAAATTGAATCCAGGCGCGCCATTCGGTTTCTTAGTCTTCCGGGTTCTCCACTGAGCTGATTGGCTCCTTCAAGGAAATGACTTCCTCGGTAAACGGTCCCGCCCACTCGTGGTATCCAACCTCTGCTGAATAACCTGTGTTCAGGTGGTTCAACGCTTGCGACGTTCTGGAACTATCGGTCTTGATGTACTGAGGTATATTTACTTCAGTGTGGAAGCAGGGTAGTTAAAAAATTGACAGACATAACAATATTTTAACTGGTAAATAACCACAGTTTTTCAGTTTAATAGTCTTAAGCAGTGAGCATATGTTGGACTTGAGTAAAGAAGTTATTGGTCTCAATCTGTGCTCTGGGAGTAGTTATGTGGGTGTACTTTACTCTGTCTGTGTTTCTTCACTCTGTGGGAGTAGATTACTATGTGGGAGTAGATCACTCTGGGGGTAGATCATTATGTGGGAGTACTCTTTGGAAACTCTTTGGAAGTTTTACAGTGGGAGAACAACATTCCTTGGAAGTAGTTTAGTAGGAGTAGATCACTCTTTAGGAGTTGTACTCTGGGAGACGTTCACTGTAAAAAGTTGCTAAACCATTTGATGATAGACTACTTCTTATCAGAAATTGAAGGAATGAGAGAAAACACATCAGCACTTCTCAGCACTAATTATGAAGTGCATTTTAAGGGTTTTAAGATGAAAGCACCGCCCCCCTTCATCAGTCTGAGGAACAGTTATAGCCTCAGCAGCTCCAAGGGAAAAACCTACGGCCCAAATAAAACCCTACTAAGTCAGCATAGTTTACTTTTTTTGCATTGACTCTGGCCTAATGAGTAGGATCTTAGAGGGAACGGAGTGTGATTTGGGAAGCTGACCGTCCCAGCAGAGCATTATATCCATGTGTGGAAGAAGTGGATGAGGAAAGCGGGGATGGATGGTCGGGTTGCTTTTTTATTTTCTATTATTATTATTATTTTCTATTTCAATTTTTTATTTAAATCCCACGAACAGATGTGAGATGAGCCTGTTGCCACAGTAACACTGACATCTAGTGTTGTCTGTCTGAGTGATACAAGACCAAGATAACCCACAAGCCATTGCCTCCGTTTAGAGGATAGAGAAGCCAGGTGGGCAGAGCCTGGTAGAGGTAGACAGAGTTTGGTAGAGGTGGGCAGAGCCTAGTAGAGGTAGACAGAGTTTGGTAGAGGTGGGCAGAGCCTAGTAGAGGTAGACAGAGTTTGGTAGAGGTGGGCAGAGCCTAGTAGAGGTAGACAGAGTTTGGAAAGGGTGGGCAGAGTTTGGTAGAGGTAGACAGAGTTTGGTTGAGGTGGGCAGAGCCCGGTAGTGGTAGAAGGAACCTGGTAGAGGTGGGTGGAGCAAACAGAGGGCAAGCTTGATGACATTTTTTAGCATATTTCTGTCCGCAGAAAGTTAATTAATATAAATTAACCTGCACTCCTTGTAAACATTTGTTGTATCTATTTGTAAAAACATTGTTATATTCAATTGTAAAAACATTGTTGAAAAACATATTTTCTCTTTACAGGCTCTCTCTTCTTATCAATGTGGGATGGGCAACTCTACCTGCACACCCGTTTATCTGACACCTTCCTCACAGTCCTCACTGTGTGATACCGGTCCTCCACGTCAGGTTTGAGTGATACCATTCCTCTACGTCCGGTCTGAGTGATACCGGTCCTCTACATCAGGTCTGAGTGATACCATTCCTCTACATCAGGTCTGAGTGATACCGGTCCTCTATGTCAGGTCTGAGTGATATCGGTCCTCTACGTCAGGTTTGAGTTATACCATTCCTCTATGTCATGGACTCACATAAGTATTATCATGGACTCACACAAGCGTTATCGAAGACTCACACAAGCATTATTGAGGACTCACACAACTATTATCGTGGACTCACACAACCATTATCGTGGACTTACACAACTATTATCGTGGACTCACACAACTCATAGGCCTACCTATCCCCTGAATACCCCTCTGTTGTCTACCAGCCAGTGGAGATCAAATGACTCTGTGTGACGGCTCATCCTGCTCATGGCTTCATTGCCCAGAGGCGAAATCTTCCCTACTTTGAGCAGTGTTTGCATGTGGGCCAATTATTACAATAACAAGTGTACTAGAAACAGGAAACACATAGGCCATGTTGCTCTGAAAAATAAGCTCCAACAGGGATATTTGGTTCCTTTAGGTTCCAGGTAGAACCATTTTGTTTCCAGGAAGTACATCTTCTCGGTTCAGTAAATAACCCTTTGATTACGCTTAGAAACCAAAAGACTTCCACATGTAACCCAAAATAGCTCTTCAAAGGATTCTCCCACAGAGACAGCGGAAAACCCTTCTGGAAGTATATTATATATATCTAGACAGTAAACAAAATTTTTAAAAAGTAATTATTAAACATTTTCATTCATTTCAACTATCCCTACATATATGCATGCACGCGCACGCACACACACATGCACACACACACACACACCTCAGAGAAAGTTCATCATTCAACATGAAAGTTAAGCTACATCTTGTTTCTTGGTCTTTGGGGTTTCATGCTTGGTGTCTATGACAACTGCTTATGTAAAAGGGGCTTTATAAAATACATTTGATTGACTGATAATATCCAGGTGCTGCATTCTGATGACCACAGCAGGAAGTGCTGCCAATCAAGCAACAAATTGAACTGCATCTTTGATGAGTTAGTTCATTAAACTGTTGGCAATGTCGGCAGGTAGCGTCCATCCTCCATTTTGTGTTTTATAGATCTAGATGCCCTGTTCCCTACACAGTGCACCTCTTCTGACAAGGTCCCATAGAGCTCCAGTCAGAAGTAGTCCACTACTCAGTAAATAGAGTGCCATTGAGCACACAGATACTGTTGTGGTGTTTGCAGTCTCCAGTACATTTGGTATTGTAATAATTGCCCCCATGTGGACCTCGTTGTAAATTAGGGCCTATTTAGCCTCAGGCCGATCCAGCTACGAACGGTATGAAACACTGCACAGACAAAAGGTTCAATTTTCTCCTGAGGTAAGAAAGAGGGGGAAGCTATAGAAGGACCCGTGGAAACGGCGTCAGAGGAGTAGAGACGTAACCAACTCTCTCAAGGTTTTCTCGGCTAGCTCCGCGGTGCATTATTCATCCACACAGCCAGAGGACTCTTAATTGACCCCTGCACCTCGCAGAAATCTTAACGGTTTGGTCCCAAATGGCGCCCTACCAAACACCCCCGCCCCGTGCACTACTGAGGGCCAGAGCCCTATTATTTCTGCATGGAGGACAGTTGTGGTCACAGCGGTGTGCTAGGTCGGCAGACGATGAGATGAAAGAATGCAATGTTTTTGTAATTCAACTTTTGAGTCCCGAAGTCTCTCCGTCGACCGCACTCAATACTATTGGATTTCAACTTCATGCATAATGCAAGGAATATTGGAGAGGAACACTGTAGCTACCTTAGCCCGGCTGACGTTGTCGTATCAAACGATGTTGCCTGGAACTAAAGACATATTATTGAATCATCGCAGGTGTAAAACTAACAAAAGTTTCTTTCAGAACAAATATGCGGTGTGGTTAGAGCACCCTCTTGCACAGAAAAGGGAACATTTGAAAAAGGCTGATGTCAAAACGCTCTCTGATCAGCGAAACCGGGCTAGGGGGAAAAAATGGTTTATTGATGTAGAATGCCATTAACCAACACACTTATTAAAGAGGCAAAGGTCTGATTTGTGTTTTTGGTTTACTCGGAGGTCACTGATCTTGAGCTCTTAGACAATTGATAATACCCGGCTAAAAAAAGTTAAGGGAACACTGAAATCACACATCGTGAACTTGATGAATTAAATATATTAAAGATCAAAATCTTTACTGTACATTGTGTAATTAGTTGAGAACAAAACGACACACCCATGGTCAGTGGAAACCATTATCACCAACTGATATCATGATGGCAATTCATAATGTGAAGTAGTGTGTTTGGCCCCCACGTGCCTGTATGCCCTCCCGACAACCTCTGGGCTCCTGATGAGACGTGGATGGTGTCCTGGGGGTTCTCCCTACAGACCTGGACTGGGCCTCGTTGGACGCACCAATACGCAACGTCCCATGGGGTTCTCAGTTGGATTCAGGTCTGGGGAACGTGAGGGCCGGTCAATGGCATCGTTGCCTTTGTCATCCAGGAACTGCCCACTCACTCTACCCACATGAGGCCGGGCATTGTCCTGCACCAGGAGGAACCCAGGACCCACTGCACCAGCGTAACGTCTGACGTTGGGTCTGAGGATTCCATCACGGTTCCTAACAGCAGTCTAGGTACCGCTGGCTAGCATGTGGAGGTCTGTGCTCCTCAAGGACATGCCTCCCCTGACCACCAAACCGGTCATGCTGGATGGCGCAGGCAGCATAATGGTCACCACGACGTCTCCAGACTCTTCCACGTCTGTCACATTGTCAGTGTGAACCTGCTCTCATCTGTGAAGAGAACGGGGAGCCATTTCAGGTATTCCTTGGTGAATGCCAATGGAGCTGCACGGTTCAGGGCTGTGAGCACAGGTCCCACTAGAGGACATCAGGCCCTCATGGAGAACTGGAGACAGTTTGGTCAGAAACATGCACACCAGTAGCCCGCTGGAGGTCATTTTGTAGGGCTCTGGCAGTGCTCCTCCGGCAGACAACAGTCCTGCTGCTGGGTTGATGCCCTTCTACGACCCTGACCAGCTCTCCTCGTGTAACGTCACCTGATATCTCCTCCATGCTCTTGAGACTGTACTGGGAGAAACAACAAACACTCTTGTGACCTTAATTTTTTGAGCTGTGTATTTCACGCCAAACACTTCATTTGTGTTTTAAATGTTTTCTTTAAATGATCCCTCAGCACTTCAGTAAACATGTTAGTTGACAGCTTGGAGACATTATAATGATAACAACGGTGGTGTCCTCAAGTGTTGATGCTATCCAGTGCTGTTTTTGCCATGATACCATAGACGACAAGACAAGACGACACGATTGTATAGGTTTGTGTCAGACATAATTAGTCTATTTTATAATGCGTTCTTCTGGGTATTGCAGCAATTGTTTTAACAAATGTCCCTTGGGGTTGGTGCTCTTCAGACAAACAAAGACTGTAAATGGTAAACCGTATACCCTAGACAGTGGACCAGGGGCCCTGCTTGTGAAGAGTACATTAAGAAGGGAGAATAGTGCCCTTTAATAAGGCACCCATAAGAAGGCCAAGCCCTTTAGCATTCAGTTGGCAATATTCTTGTTAAACCATGGTCTTCTTCAGTTCCTCTTTTTGCTACCGAACAGCCGAATTCTCGTAAGTGAATCATTTTAATGGCGAACATTGTGGGAGAAGCCAGCGATAGATTCCCTATTAAGTGACCTACTTTTAAGTATGCCCGGGTCAAAGGTTGAGAGGGTAGGAGCAGTAAGATGGAGTGATGAGCGAGATAAAGAGATGGAGGGATGGAAGGTGGAGAGAACAGGAGCGAGGGAGGGCTTTGGGAGAATGGTAAAATAAAGACATGGAGGGTAGAGGGGTTTTTCCAAATACCATTCTCAGTAATTGCCTATTGTCTGCAGTACTACCCAGCAACCTGGCATCCCACACACACCTGGAGTGTGTCTTTATGTATTACTGTGTGTTGCTATGTGCCTGGAGAAGAGTGAGCTTATTAAATGTAACTAAAATGACCATTTGACCTTGGCGTGGAAAATAAGACATAATTGCACACAATCAAACAAATAAAGAGACACTCGAGTGGAGGACCATCCAAACACTGGTTTATGCACGTGTGTTTTAGCGTGACTGTGTTTGTGTGTGTGTGTGTGCGTGACTGTGTGTGTGTGTGTGTGACTTTGTGGGTGCGTGTGTTGCAATAAAACCAAGTAGTGTGTGAGCCTATGTGTTTATGCCTGCCAATGATGTCTGTACCCGAAATATTGGCTCACTATGAGTACGTCACTCTAATGTGAAGCTGCAGAATGACAACTAACGAGTGGCCTGTACTGATCGTGTGAAGATCTCTAGCTTGCTGCCTATATATTTATGGAAGCTAAACTTAGTTTTATAGTGGACATTCTGTGAATATGTTATGCATAGCTATGAAGTCAAGCATTCTATGGCAACGAAAATGAGGGGTTAGGGTGGACTACAATCCACACAAAAATATTAAATGTTTTGTACCTGAATTCTGACTTTAATCATCAATAGCTCCCACAAAACGTGAAATTGACATTTTCAAATATAAGAACAAAATTGAAACCAAAATGCTTTTTGAACGTTTTTTTTATATATATATATATAAAGAAAATGCCCTCGTAATCAACTTGCTTCTTCATACCTGGTATTCAGCTTTTACGGTAACCTCGTAGTTAATGTTTTCATTCTCAGCTGGTATCGTTAATGTAAGACCTAACACCTTCGTTATGACTTAGCTTACGTTATGACTTAGCTTACAGTGGGCATCTTAAGATACCGTAGAATGGAATTGCATAAAAATAATTAAAATAAACTAAGCAGGCTGACTTCAGTCAACGACACGGTTGTTGCTACATCTGGACGTCCATGGATTTTAACCTATTGTATGTCCCTGAGGCCTATTATCTGATTCTCTCCTCACGGAAAACGCCTTTCCAAACCCTTTTGTGCACTGGCACTGGTCCCTCGATCACAAGAAAGGCTGTTCTAAACCCTATTGTTCTCAAGAACCGTTATTTAGATTCTCGTATAGATTGTCTAGGCCCTTATTGAAACCATGTAACTCGGGGGAACGCAGCCCATTTTAGCGGTGGTATGCCACTTGGACCTACCGAGTGAATAAACAAACGTGCGCTTCCGCAACCCTCTTCATCATAGCAAACTTTATTTTTAGCTTTCTTTTATCTCATTATAATTGGTTTATTCTCTAGAGATATGTTGTCTTTTATTTCAAAGAAGCAAATCTCTTTTTTATTCTATGCAAAGAGGGTCTGAGTTGTGGGCTCTGAGCCTGATGCGTGTTTCATTGTTTTGTGTTATTAGGAGCTGTGTGAGTGTGCCTGTCCTGTGCTTCTCCGGATATGCCCTTTTTAATTATATATGATTCACCCTCTCCTTTAAATGGACGTTGTAGTTCAACTCAACAATAGCCAATTACATTATTGCAAATGATGCTTGAGGATAGAGAACTTTGTCCCTTCAATTTTAGCTCCAAAATATTTCTTGTGAATACACGTCACATTTGTTTTTTCTCCGGAGTAAGAAAGCAATCATCCAGTAAAGAAGGCTTGTGAATTGTCTGTGACGGCCTTATGTAAGATTTATGAAGGCTTCATACATTTAACAAGGTTGTTTGTTTAAAGTGGAACCGAAATGTTTAATCTACAAAACAGTGTTTGGCTATTTTACAGAACCACCACTGAAGATCAAACCACAGTTGGGCCGTTTCTGATTATAAAACAGATGTAGACTTTCTCTACCTTAACTGTCAAATTGCATAATTCTGGGCTTGCATGATGGTTTAATAGTACACTCACTGTAATGTGGATGAAGAACCAACACAATTTACAGTAAAATCACTGTACTGGAAATGTAGAATCAACTAGGTAGAATAGTAAAGTCAATATACTGAAGATGTAGAACCAACTAGGTTTACAGTATATTCACTGTACTGGAGATGAAGAAGCAACTAGGTTTAACAGTGAAATTACTGTTCTGGAGATTAAGAACAAACTTAGTTTAATAGTAAAAGCAGTGTACTCAGCTTAAACCCGCAGAGATTCAGTCAGGTCATGTCCAGCTCCATAGCAGTGACCTTTGGGACTTTTCACCTCAGACCTTATTCATTTCATTGTTGTTGCGATTAAAAACAGATGGCTTTAGTATATAAGGTTAGGGTTAGGGTTAGGGTTAGGGTTAGAGTTAGGGTTAGGGTTAGGGTTACAGCTTGAGTTAGGTTTTGGAATTCGGTTGGAATTGCGGATGTGACATCACTAGATTTATCAGTCAACTTCCTAGCCAGTTTCCAGTCATCTCTCTGAGCAGGGGGCCAGTGTGATCACTCCACACTGTGTGTGGTTGGGTGTGTGTGTGTGTGTACATTGATGTGTGACTGTGTGTGTGTGTTTATGTCTTTGTCCATTAGCTAGTTTGTTTAAACACTTAGAACAGAAATGCAGCCAATATAGAATATTAAAAGAGCTTCTTCATATTTAATGGTGTCTGATATGACATGGCCTCAGGCTCTGGATTGCAGTGATAGAGTTGTTTCTCACAGAATGGAGTAATTTATTGTGATATGGAATGGTGCTAAAAACACAGTTTCAGCTAACGCGATGATGCCCATCCAGTGCTTTAAAATCCGGTGTTTGATTCAATAAATCGTCTCCTTAGAAGGAAAGCGTCCCGATTCAGTGGAATCGGATGACAGAGTCCTTATCCGTTGGGGATCAGGGTCAAGGTATAGACTGATGATGTGGGTCAGAAAAAGCATCATTTGGGGTCACCCAATCCTCACAAGGTCCCCTGATGCCACAAGCACTCGTCAGCGTTTAGAGTTGTGCTTGAGAGGCCAGGCGAAGGTGAGCCCGTTGTGGCTTTATTCAGTGATCCAAGAGATTTGTGGGCTACAGACTGATTCCATCTACAGACTGATTCCATCTACAGACTGATTCCATCTGCAGACTGATTCCATCTACAGACTGATTCCATCTACAGACTGATTCCATCTGCAGACTGATTCCATCTGCCGCCACAAGTGAAAATACTCCTCAACAATTTGTGTTTTTATTTAATATTGTCGTGCATGTTCAAACATACATTCATTATGACATCATTGTATATTTATTCCTATGTTGACATTTAATATCATGGGTAATAGCTGTTAGGAACTCACGTTCACGTGGAATCCTTTTGATACACAAGTATTTGCCAAACATGCCCAATCTTACGATGTGATGACTTTAATCAGACCCACCCGGATCTTATCTCCATAACCCACGTTGGTTACCCAGCAACCAGCGTCCCGAGTGTTTAAAAGAATCCAACGCAACCAAATGACCCAGTGTCTGTATACAAATGACCCGGTGTCTGTATACAAATGACCCGGTGTCTGTATACAAATGACCCGGTGTCTGTATACAAATGACCCGGTGTCTGTATACAAATGACCCGGTGTCTGTATACAAATGACCCGGTGTCTGTATACAAACGACCCGGTGTCTGTATACAAATGACCCGGTGTCTGTATACAAATGACCCAGTGTCTGTATACAAATGACCCTAGATGTGCTTTAAGTCAAAGGCACTCAATCATAGACGTCTGTGTGTGTGTTTGTGTACGTCTATGTGGTAAAGTTTGTTGTGTGGGATGGATTCGTGCTAATAGTTAATTTGTGCTGTAAATCTTTGCTGTTTCTTCATACTTTTGTAACAAGCAGCATGGGAAATAGGACACAACTATTTTTAGTCTTTTTGATTATCACACAAATTGGAAATTAGAGATAGAAATAATCACATAATTAAAATGTCTGTACTTTGATTCGTCTAAACTAGACCCGTTGTTAGTTAAAGGTCTGTCATTATTAATTCCTCAAAGAGACACACACACACACACAGGATTTTAAAACATTTCTAATCTTGGCTGTGTCATCTTGTCCTAGTAATTACTTTTAAAGCACTGTAGTAGCTCTGGTCCGTATCTCTGGTCCGTTGCTCTGGTCCGTAGCTCTGGTCCGTTGCTCTTGTCCGTTGCTCTGGTCCGTAGCTCTGGTCCGTTGCTCTGGTCCGTAGCTCTGTTCTGTTGCTCTGGTAGTTGCTGGGGCATAAATGACCTAATAATACTAATAACACCAGCATGGACAATCGGAGAGAGTGTGAGACAGAGAGGGACAGAGAGAGTGTAAGACAGAGAGCGATTGAGAGACAGAGAGATAGAGACAGGCGGAAAGACAGACAAAGATCAAGAGAGGGGAAAAGTGAGTGAAAGGAGGAAAGAGAGAGCTAGGCAGAGCGTGAGAGGGAAAGAGAGAGAGACAGAATGTTGAAGGGGAAGAAAAAAATCAGAGCAGATCTTCTCCACTGTTTCTAAGAAGACCAGGTGAACCCTTCATTTAAAAGGTAATTACAATGAAGTGTGTGAGTGTGTGAGTGTGTGAGTGTGTGCATTCATTGGTGTCTGTTTGTGCTTGTGTGTACATGCACATGTCTGTAGTAGGTAGGTGAGTGTGTTAAGATTATAGGGGATGAAGATGAGGATGACTGCTAAACATATCTGGATGGAATCTCTTCCTGTCAGAGGATCTCTGCGCTTACCTGTGTTCTATTGTCTAGTATATCCCTTCATAAATACCTCACAGAGGTTGACATGCTAGGAATTTAGCAGAGACAGTAATTTGTGTGACAAAGGGATGACCTAGATGACCATGTGTAGTTTACATCCAGTTTACATCCAGACAACATCATGAAACTGCCCACTCATTCTAGATGGGTGGATACATGCCCATTCATTCTAGATGGGGGAACATGCCCATTGATTCTAGATGGTTGGAACATGCCCATTCATTCTAGAGAGGGGGAAACATGCCTATTGATTTTAGAGGGGTGGAAACATGCCTATTGATTCTAGATGGGTGGAAACATGCCCATTCATTCTAGAGGGGTAGAAATATGCCCATTCATTCTAGATGGGGGGGAACATGCCCATTCATTCTAGAGGGGTAGAAATATGCCCATTCATTCTAGATGGGGGGAACATGCCAATTAATTCTAGATGGGGGGGAACATGCCCATTCATTCTAGATGTGGGGAAACTTGCCCATTCATTCAAAGTCAGTTCTGTAGACCTGTAAAGCGAGTGCTAATTTATCGTTTGGGATTTTTCGAAGAAAGAACATTTGAATTGTTTAATCTGTCCTCAGAAATGTGTTTTCTCTGGCAGCACAATGGGGTCCCTGCTGAAAAGGTCCCACAGAGGTCACCCCACGACTTAACACTGCATGACACACAATTTAAAAAGACATCACAAAACATCACAACACACCATTCACTAAAACCCCACACAATGTAGCACAACCCAGTTTAACAAAACGGGCAAACCTGGAATACGGAGTGAAGATTCCTGAACTCTCCTCTTGAACGCCTAACGATTCCTCGCTCCCAAGGTCCCAGCCTCCCTAAAGCATCCCCCTCCCCTCCCAGTGGGCTCCTGTCTCTCCTTTAAACTCGGCAGAAAGAGTATTTACCCGCAAATTAAAGCCTTGCCTTGGCTTGGATTCTGTGCATCCTGTTTGAAAACAGGGCAATTACTTGGAAAGAGTGAACTCAGGGAATAGGCCTCACCCAGGGACGGGCGCAGACACTCCAGGTTTGGGCTGGCGTTCGGGGGGGCAGGAGACCAGGGACGGGAGGGTGTTTATAGGGAAAACTTTCCCCCAAAGTTAGAAAGGAAAAGTGCATGAAGCTCAAAGCCTGAACGTGGGGAAGTGAAGAGCAGAGGAAAAAACCTTGCAGGTTTATTACATCATGGCATTGGACGTGGGGGGGGGGGGGGGGGGGGGGGGGGGGGGGGGGGGGGGGGGGGGGGGGGGGGGGGGGGGGGGGGGGGGGGGGCAGAGGGAGAAAACATGTAGACGGGGAAGATGAAGGGAAATATTTAAGACTGGGATAGAAATCAAGAGAAAGATGCAGAAAGGGAAGTGTGTGTGAGTGGGTGTGAGTGTGTGTACCACAGATCTCTGGAGATGCAGAAAGGGAAGTGTGTGGATGTGTGTACCACCGGTCTCTGGAGGGTACTGCTTTGTTGTCTTTGTTTAAGGTGTGGATTGCTTAGATAGCTGGTGCCTCTTGGGAAGGCTAAGGAGAGGGTGGAGGAGGTGTGGCTTAGTAGCATGAGCGCATGGTAGCTTCATATCCCCTGTACCCCCCCAGCCAACAATACACTTGTAAAGAAGAGGAAACTAACAACAACCAACCCGGGAACCAACATGCATTACCTCTGGAAGGGTTCTGCTTTGGGGATGCCTTGGAGACGTGGGGGGGGGCTGTGAGGATCTATGTCCCGGGTCTTGTGCAAAGAGTTCTTTCTGCTCGCATGTGTTTGTCAACGTGGAAATGGACGCCTTCAAATGTGACTGTGGAATGTGGAGGAAGTTTGTTTCAGATGACGAACACTCAATCCGATGGATACAGGTCACATTGGATTACATCGATGGGGCAAGGTCAAATATCCCAGAAACATTAAAAATAAATACAAATAATACGTGTTGAACATCTGTAATGGTATGGGCAGTCATCTGATAAACATGATGGTGGATCAGTAATGGAATGGGCAGTCGTCTGATAAACATGGTGGTGGATCTGTAATGGTATGGGCAGTTGTCTGATAAACATGGTGGTGGATCTGTAATGGTATGGGCAGTCGTCTGATAAACATGGTGGTGGATCTGTAATGGTATGGGCAGTCGTCTGATAAACATGGTGGTGGATCTGTAATAGTATGGGCAGTCATATGTTATACATGGTGGGGGATCTGTAATGGTATGGGCAGTCATCTGTTAAACATGGTGGGAGATTCTTCATATTAATATATTTAGCATGTATATCTCACATATTAAAAACAAAGAGTTACTGTAGTTATATATGCCTGACATAGAAATATTGACAGAAACAAGTGACAAAGCATGACAGCATCAACATGTAACAGCTATATTAACAGCATAACACAACATTAACACTGCTAAAAAACATTACAATAATATTATCATCATATCCTAAACAGAAACATGACCAGTGTAACAATAACATTAACAGTATAACATTAATTTCAAGGTACAATAAAAACTATAACATTTGAAGAAACATTAACAGCCTTTAAGTTTGCATCACTGGCATTTGCTTTTCTTTCAGTTGCTTTTCCATTGACTGAAATTATATACCAGCCCTAACCTAGCTAACCCTCATTCAACTGTAATAAATTGCCTTCCGATTCGCCGCCTGGTACAGTAAGTGGGCTTTTAAATAGAGATCTAGGCCTGTGTTCCAAATTCCACCCTGTCGCCTTTGTAGTGTGCCACCACAGACCAGAACCTCTTTGAGTCTCTATGCACAAGGAAGGGAATTGGGTGGCGTTTGGGACCCGACCCCAGTAGGTTCTGGTGATGATGTTTTAATTGTAACTCTTAGAATGTGTTAGTCTGACCTCCAGGCTGTCTGTGGCAGCTCCCATTCAATATGCATGCGTGTTTCCGACACCTGGGGTCACTGGAGGTTAATGAACCCCTGGTGAAAGACCTTTCCTCTGCACTTAACTTGGTCTCTGCCCTGATAGTACCATTAACCCTTGACCCTTGACCCCCCAACCCTCCTCCATCATTACCGACCTTAAACACTTTAAAACTTTATATTGATTTTCTCCTTGTAACTTCCTGTCCTCCTTCTCAAGCTTGCGTCTTCCGAACGTGTCTCCACCCCCGCCAACAGACACCATGTCGGTGCTCCAGAACGTCTCGTTTTCTCCTGCTCCCGTGAGAGGAGGGACGAGAAGCGAGGCAACCTCCTCTCACGGGAAAATGGCAACCTCTTCCCTTTCTCGTTCACTACTGTTGACCAGGGTGGGTACGGTATTGTGCTGAATGGAGAACAGGGTGTCATCGTGGGACCAGGGCTGTCCAACCCCGTCTGTACAGCCACCCTCGTTTCCTCTCCTTCCCTGCACACGCGACCCCGCCAGACAGCTGGTTGAGAAAGCTAAATCAGGTTAGTCACAACCGGGGGGGGGCACTGTAGTGAGGAATGCCTCCAGGAACGAGGCTGAGTTGCCTCGGTCTAGACAGGTTCACGTGAAATACAGCAGGGGAAATAAACGGACCCCTTTCCAGAGTCCCTTGGATTTCATTTCACCGCTGCAGCTGGGTTTTAATGAATGAATGAGACACTGAGCAACAGATGGCTGAGCGACAGACGGCTGAGCGACAGACATCTGAGCGACAGACAGCTGAGCGACGGACGGCTGAGCGACAGAAGGCTGAGCGGCAGACGGCTGGTCCTAACACACAGACACCGACCTGAGTGACAGACGTAACCAGACCACAGACTCACTCTCTCTGTCTGTCTTTTGGGCTGTCCACCTCAATGGATTCATAAAGGGTTTAGTACATTAATATGATGGGCCTTGTTTATGTGTCAATACATGTTAGTTGTCTGTTCGCCTCTTAATTCCTTTTAATTTCAACTGTCTGTCTCTCTTCTGTATATACTTCTGTCTGTCTCTCTCCGATCTCTACTTCTATCTGTCTCTCTCTGTATCTCTCCTCTCTCTGTATCTCTCCTCTCTCTGTATCTTTCCTCCTCACTGTCTCTCTTCTGTCTGTCTCTCTCCTGTCTCTACTTCTGTCTGTCTCTCTCTCTGTCTCTCTCTGTATCTCTCCTCTCTCTGTATCTTTCCTCCTCACTGTCTCTCTTCTCTCTGTCTCTCTCTGTATCTCTCCTCTCTCTGTATCTTTCCTCTTCACTGTCTCTCTTCTCTCTGTCTCTCTCTGTATCTCTCCTCTCTCTGTATCTTTCCTCCTCATTGTCTCTCTTCTCTCTGTCTCTCTCTGTATCTCTCCTCTCTCTGTATCTCTCCTCTCTCTGTATCTCTCCTCTCTCTGTATCTTTCCTCCTCACTGTGTCTCTGCTCTCTGTCAAAAGGGACCAATCAAGGCCAGGGACTCATCTTATCCCTCTGCTTTTGGGTTGTGTTTTGTTTCGTTACCGTGGCAACAGCATTGATTAACATTTCAGCAGATGAGGTAAATCATTGAAGTAAAAACAGGTACTTAGAGCTGCGATGTATCATCCACAGATCTACAGGTGTTATTGTAATTGTGCCTGTTTATGCTTGTTTATGTGTGTGTGTGTGAAAGTGTCTGTGTCTCTGTGAATGTGTGTGCAGGTGGTATAGCTTCAAGTGTTCAGTGTAACCATTAGAGAGTAACCACGGCAATGACATTAATGGCTAGCTAGCTGATTAACTGGATGGTTGACTGGTTAGTTGACTGGCTGGTTGACTGGCTGGTTGACTGGTTGGCTGACTGCCGGTAGTGAATACCTACCTTTTCCCCAGAATTGAAATGGTACATTAGACTGTTGGCATTGATTAATGTTCTTAATGCTCCTCCCTTCAGTCAGATGAGCTTAATTAATGCTCTTAATGCTCGTCCTTTCAGTCAGATGAGCTTGAATAATGCTCTTAAAACTTGTCCCGTCAGTCAGATGAGCTTGATTAATGTTCTTAATGCTCCTCCCTTCAGTCAGATGAGCTTGATTAATGCTTTTAATACTAGTCCCGTCAGTCAGATGATCTTGATTAATCCTCTTAATACTTGTCCTGTCAGTCAGATGAGCTTGATTAATGCTCTTAATGCTTGTCCCTTCAGTCAGATGAACTTGATTAATGCTCTTAATGCTCGTTCCATCAGTCAGATTGTCTTGATTAATGCTCTTAATGCTTCTCCCTTCAGTCAGATGAACTTGATTAATGCTCTTAATGCTCGTTCCATCAGTCAGATGAGCTTGATTAATGCTATTAATGCTCAACTCTTCAGTCAGATGAGCTTGATTAATGCTCTTAATGCTTGGCCCTTCAGTCAGATGAACTTGATGAATGCTCTTAATGCTTGTTACATCAGTCAGATGAGTTTGATTAATGCTCTTAATGCTTGTTCCTTCAGTCAGATGAGCTTGATTAATGCTCTTAATACTCGTCCCGTCAGTCAGATGAGCTTGATTAATGCTATTAATGCTTGACTCTTCAGTCAGATGAGCTTGATTAATCCTCTTAATGCTTGTTCCATCAGTCAGATGAGCTTCGTTAGATGTTAAGTAGATGTTCATTAGGTGTTCAGTAGATATCCATTTGGTGTTCAGCCCATGTCCGTTAGGTGTTCAGTAGATGTTCGTTAGCAGTTCAGTAGATATCCATTTGGTGTTCTGTACATGTTTGGTAAGTGTTCGGTTCTAGTGCGAACGTAGTAAGTAAGAGGCAGTTCATGTGAAGCATGTTTTTAACTGCCATTAGGTATAATTTGACAGGTTTTTTATAGCTCAGGTAACTTCATCAGGTTGTTTTTAGCCTGGGGATCTGTAAAGCACTTTGTGACTATTGCTGATGTCAAAAGGCCAAAACAAATGTACTACCTGGGCCTCTGATCACGCTCACAGCTAGGTCAGCCTGGTTCAAATGTACTACCTGGGCCTCTGATCACGCTCACAGCCAGGTCAGCCTGGTTCTTTCATCACAATGAAGCTGTTTTTGTCCTCTGGTGTGGTTAATCACCAATGTCGCAGGCCAGACCAAGGTTGAATCCGCCTGAAGGAAAGACCCCAGGCACTTAACACATTTTCCACTACTTGCTTCTATTGATTTACAATAGATTTGCGGAGTAGAAAAATGACGTGTCACCTTTGAATGGAGCCTAACTTAATAAGCCAGTTAAAGGTTCATCCAGGGATCTGTTCCTGTAGTTTCAGTCCCAGAAGACAGAGACTGGAGTTTGTCAATTTGCACACAAGGTCCAAACAAGAGCTGGCTTTCAGAGTTGACCGCTCAGTTTCAGAGAGTTGGGGAGCAAGATGAAGAGCATCCAGGGAGCAATGATGGTTAACTGCCTTGGTCACGGGACGAACAACAGATTTTCAGCTTCCGGCTCTGGGATTTGTTTTTGCAAGTAGCTCTAACCACAGGGTTAACAGCTGCCCACAATGGGCCAGAGTGCCCTCATCCAAAGAAGTGAACTACATTGGGAATATGACCAGGTGTGCGTTGAGAGACAGACCAGGTGTGTGTGTTGAGAGACAGACCAGGTGTGTGTGTTGAGAGACAGGCCAGGTGTGTGTGTTGAGAGACAGACCAGGTGTGTGTGTTGAGAGACAGGCCAGGGGTGTGTGTTGAGAGACAGACCAGGTGTGTGTGTTGAGAGACAGACCAGGTGTGTGTGTTGAGAGACAGACCAGGTGTGTGTGTTGAGAGACAGATTAGGTGTGTGTGTTGAGAGACAGGCCAGGTGTGTGTGTTGAGAGACAGTCCAGGTCTCTCATGAATTAATTGCTCGATGACCATGATGTTTTGTCAGAACGTGCTACATTCCTTAGAAAGCCGTCGTAGAGTGGAAAAAATTATTGAAAACACGTAGAACAGCGCTTTGTACACCGATCACTTAATCACATTCAGGGGAAAACATCCTACATCTACATCAAGTCAAAGTCTTTTTTGTCAAAAGCTTCATCCTAAATAATAATCTCAAACAGCTCCTAATGTTGTGACCACAAACCTTTCTAAAACATTCTCCATTTTGAAACTATGACTGAGGCCCAACACAGCGACGTCTGAAGAAGAGGACTAAAACCCTCCACTGCTCCTATATTTGTTGCCTCCTTAGACCGGTCGATAATTCTCGGGTGTTAATTCCGAGGAGTTAATTCCAGGGAGTTTATTCCCGGGAGTTAATTCCAGGGAGTTGATTCCAGGGAGTTGATTCCGGAGGGTTCATTCCAGAGTGTTCATTTCAGGCACATGTGGCTGTAAGAACATGACAGTAGGGTTGCTCCACGACTTGGCTTCCTGCCAAGCCTGCTAAGGTTGGGTAAAGTCTCGTTAACCCCGCGGAGAGCCACCTGTCGGAGCTGGAGTCGCCACGAGCCTCCGTGCGGGTGTATGGACTGGCATCTGACGCCTGCACACACACCTCTTCCTTCAGTTGAAGCAGTGGGGTGACTTCCTATACCTCCTCGCGGGCATAACACCCACACACAGACCCTTATACATGGCCTACGCTCTCCTCCCTCCTTGCGCTCTCCTCCCTCCCTTACGCTCTCCTCCCTCCCTTACGCTCTCCTCCCTCCCTTACGCTCTCCTCCCTCCGTGCGGTAGCTCTATCGCAGGAGGAAGGAGGAATCAAAGGAAAGGCGACAGCTGTGGTGTGTGGGTAAGGGGGGGTTATAGAGGGACTGAGGGGGAGGGGGTTTGGTTGGGAGGAGAATGGGGGTATTGGGCTCCCTAATTATTTTGAAGGGTATTAAGTCATCAGATGTACTTTTTTTCTTGATTGCATTGTGGAAGTCGTGCATAATTAATGACTTAGAGCTTATTAGGGAAAGATGATTAGGCAAATTACACAGGTGTCGGATGTATTTTTCATGATGAATCTTCCGACGGCAGGACGGCCGGCCGTGAGGCCAAGACAATCACGCGTTTCCATCTGTTCGTTGTGTGCGTTCTGCTCTCATCAGAATGCCACTACAGGGGAAATTAGTGTGACAGGGAAATCAAAGAAAACTGTGTGAGGGCCGGCAACACACACACCACAAACACACACGCTTACACAATCACACCACACACACACTAACACAATCACACCACAAACACACACACTTGCACAATCACACGCACACCACAAACACACACAGTCATTCTTCTTTTATCCAACTGCATTGTTTCAGGTGCCTGTAATTTGGGGATGATTAATTCTACTTTGAAATGTTCAAAAGGTTTTGCAGCAGGAAAATAAAGGAATGAAGGTCTGTAGAATAGAACATTTTTGGTCTTACTTTATTTTGAGAGTCCCAATTTCCATAAATATTATCAACATATAAGTAGACAGTTGGGGATTAGTAGACAGTTGGGGTTAATAGACAGTTAGGGTAATAGTTTGAATTAGTGGACAGTTACGGTATGGGTTAGGATTAGTAGAAAGTCAGGGCTAGGAAAAAATCTTTATCTGTAAGTACAGAAGCCTACTTCCAACCTATCACAACTGTTCATCTGAAGAGGCAACTCATCTACCACTCCACGGCCGCTAAGATAATTTGTATGGCTTTGAATTACCAGTTATAATAAATACCTGTGATCCATTATAATCTGTCTGTCTTTGTCAGGTTTTAATTCATTACTAGAGTTCTGTTAGGGGACTGTTTCTTTCTTTCAATGCTTCTATTCTAACCCTAACCCTAACCCTTTCTATTAGATATGGAGAGTGAGAGATGGAGAGAGAGAGGTAGGGAGAAAGAGATAGAGGAAGAGAGAGATGGAGAAAAAGCCAGATGGAGGGAGGGAGAGAGAGAGGTAGGGAGAAAGAGATGGAGGAAGAGAGAGATGGAGGGAGGGAGAGAGAGAGGTAGGGAGAAAGAGATGGAGGAAGAGAGAGATGGAGGGAGAGAGAGAAGTAGGGAAAAAGAGATGGAGGAAGAGAGAGATGGAGGGAGGGAGAGAGAGAGGTAGGGAGAAAGAGATGGAGGAAGAGAGAGATGGAGGGAGGGAGAGAGAGAGGTAGGGAGAAAGAGATGGAGGAAGAGAGAGATGGAGGGAGGGAGAGAGAGAGGTAGGGAGAAAGAGATGGAGGAAGAGAGAGATGGATGGAGGGAGAGAGAAAGAGGGTGAGTTCAGCATAGCCTCCTTCCCCAGTCCTTTAATGGAACCTAATCAATTCCATGAAATACTGATATTGATGCTGAGAGGGAACCTCAGTGATCCTGTCAAACAGCTTCTGTTAGAAGCAACATCACAAGGCCTGATGTGTCTCTCCACCAACTGGAAAACCTTGTGTCACACACTCCAGCCTGAGACGTTTACGAAATGTATTTTGTATTCAGTTAAAAGATACAAATGCGTTATTAAAGTTACAAATGACCAAACTATCAAGAATAAAGCACTCGCTCTGATTAATTTGTTTGATGGGGTGGATAATTTAATTAGCAGCTAGTTCATTATAAAGTTATAAAGACAAACAAAAGTTATTTCAGTAAGTATAGCTAATGATTTTAGCTAGTGAGTAAAATTCTGTAATCATTTTGATGCTCTCCTTAAAATGTTTTAACTTCATATATTATCATTAAGCCAATATATTCCCTTACTTTCTGATCAATAAATCGTAATTAGACAAACTGACAATCATCAGGGATTGTGTTTTTAACCACCTTGTCTCTCTCGTTCACTCTGTCTCTCTCGTTCACTCTCTCTAGTTCACTCTGTCTCTTACTCCCTCTCTCCCTTTCTGTATGTCACTTTGTCTTTCTCCCTCTCTGGTAGAGTACTGTAGCTGGTAGAGTGGTAGAGTACTGTTGCTGGTAGACTGGTAGAGTACTGCATCTGGTTGAGTGGTAGAGTACTGTAGCTGGTAGAGTGGTAGAGTACTGTTGCTGGTAGACTGGTAGAGCACTGCATCTGGTTGAGTTGTAGAGTACTGTAGTTGGTAGAGCGGTAGAGTACTGTGGCTGGTAGAGTGGTAGAGTACTGTAGCTGCTGGAGTGGTAGAGTACTGTAGCTGGTAGAGTACTGTATCTGGTAGAGTACTGTAGCTGGTAGAGTGGTAGAGTACTTTAGCTGGTAGAGTACTTTAGCTGGTAGAGTGGTAGAGTACTGTTGCTGGTAGAGTTGTTGAGTACTGTAGCTGGTAGAGTACTGCAGCTGGTAGAGTGGTAGGGTACTGAAGCTGGTAGACTGGTAGAGTACTGTAGCTGGTAGAGTGGTAGAGTACTGTAGCTGGTAGAGTGGTAAAGTACTGTAGCTGATAGAGTGGTAAAGTACTGTACCTAGTAGAGTGGTAGAGTACTTTTGCTGGTAGAGTGGTAGAGTACTGTAGCTGGTAGAGTGGTAAAGTACTGTAGCTGGTAGAGTGGTAAAGTACTGTAGCTGGTAGAGTGGTAGAGTACTGTAGCTGGTAGAGTGGTAGAGTACTGTAGCTGGTAGAGTGGTAAAGTACTGTAACTGGTAGAGTGGTAAAATACTGTAACTGGTAGAGTGGTTAAGTACTGTAGCTGGTAGAGCGGTAAAGTACTGTAGCTGGTAGAGTGGTAAAGTACTGTAACTGGTAGAGTGGTAGAGTACTGTTTCTGGATCAGTAAACATGCCCCACCAACTCCAATGGCAATTTTCTTTTTTTTCCTGCAAAGCATGAAATGAAATCTATTTATAACCTGTCAGATAATTACATTATACTTCACTCCATGGCAGTTAGATTCCTGATGTCATGATGAACGATCACATTTTAATTATACTGTCTTCTTGGCGGCGGCTGCTGGTTGCCCCTGGGTGTTTGTGTATGTTTGTTTTGGGGGTTGGTTGGTACAGGCAGGTCTTTGGCTTGACCTGAGTCCGTTGAGTTCCTGGATACCATATTTTATGTCTCTGTTTACAATTTGAAGGAGGTTTTAGATCGTGTTGTAAACTATTACCGCTAACTGGCATTCCCATAATGACTGCAAGTCTTCTGGTATTAAAACTAAATTATAATAACACAAATGCCTTGTTCTATCCCTTTAATGACTAATTGTGCTTAAGCAAAAAAATCCCCTCAAAGAAAACGTCCTCTACAACCTTTAACAAGGACTTTAATTATAGAACACACATCGCCTCCGGTCTTCAAAGTAAAAGTTGAAATCTAATAAGTCTGTGAATCAGGTCAACATCTGAAAAAAAGCGATATTAATCACAAAATGTATCGTACCCTCCAGATATTGTTCTGCACAGAGACCTTACGTTTGGCGGGGAAGGTGGGGGGGTGGACGCCAATACTGCCTGAATTATTTACAGGTAATACTCAATAATAAATACCTGCTGAATAAAATATAGCAGCTTGTCTTGATTAAGGTGTTGCACTGTATTCCTGTTCCCGGGATGCTGACAGGTCTTTGATAACACGCGTCAACTTTCCGAAACGCCACCCTATTCCCTCGGTAGTGCACTACCTGTGACCACATTCTTGTGGGGGGGGCTGGTCAAAAGTAGTGCATTAAAGAGATTCAGTGGTGCCATTTGGCACGTTTCGACATTTCCACTTTGTGTAACAAACAAGTAAACAGGAGGCAACAAGACATGGGTCCAAAATGGCACCCTATGTCCTTCATGGTGAATTACATGTGAGGGGACCATTACCCGAGGTAGGGGATGCTGTGTCGGGAGCCGGGCTTGATTTGGGATGACGTCCGGTACATGGCTCCTGGCTGGAGGGATGTTGGAGCTCCAGAGACCAGCAGGGGAAACAGAGACACGTCTCGTCCATGGCAGGGGCTCAGGCGGCAGGGAGGGGAGACAGCCAGGGCTGGGCCGCGCCACCCTGGAAGTTTATTCCCCTTGAAATGTGGAAAGTGTGTGTGTGTGTGTGTGTGCGTACATGCACGTGTGTGTGTGTGTGTGTGTGGAGAGAGAAATCATCCGTCTAAATGGGTCCCATCTGAACAGGCTCTGAACATGGCCGCCAAACAAGAGATGGTTGATTTAAAACTATAATTAATACCTTGTGGATATTACTCCTGCCGATCAATTAAATCATGCAAAACACTCCTAATTATAAAACCCCCTGCCGGAGGCTTAGCTGCTATGTCCTTACTGTCTTCTGACGGGAAATGTCAGGGAAGGAAGTAAGGCTGGATAGATCCGGTGTCCCACAATACACCCTATTCCCTATTTAGTGCACTTCCTTTGACCAGGACCCTTTGTCAAAACTAGCTGAACCAATAAGACTTATTTGTCTTTTTAAATAACATACTATACAGATCTGGTCAAGAACAGCACCCTACACAGGGAATAGGGCACACTGTCTTCTGTCTCATATCCCCTGTCTCATGGTCTCATGTCCCCTCTTCAGCATCCTATCAACAGCAGATAACTGAACCTTAGTATAGCAAAATCAACATTGTTGTAGACGGGTTCAGGTAAAGGGGCAGATATTACCGGCTCTTTGTCAGGTTATCTGAACATTCAACATCCGTAGGGAACGTCAGGAGACAACACTCCTGAAGGCACTAGCAGGGTCACACATGGTTAACCAAAGGGTTCTGGTAGAAATTCTTAAAGAATAATAGAAAATAGGGTGTATTTTGGGACGCAGAAATTGTAGTTAATCAGATTCCTCTCAACCGGCTCAAGCTGCAGGGGTGGGTATGGATAGGAACTATTGTTTAAAGGAGATGATTGACAGCTGACAGTGAGCTGATGTTTTTTAATGTTTCCATCTTTCCGTGACAGCCGCCCAGGTGACAGCAGCTCCGCTCGGGGCTTCTCTCTTTCTGATGTCAGTCTACAGGGAGAGGTAAGTAGAGAGGAGAAGATGGAACGAGGGACAAAGGACTGTAAAAGAAGAGACAAAAACTATTTCCTATAGCCACCCCACAGCGTCTGTTCTTCGGCATCAAGGTGGGCGTGAACTTTAACCTCAACAAGCTGTGTGAAGAAAGTTAGCTTCTCTAGCTGACCTATTCTCGTGTAGAACCAAAGAATCAATCTTCAAAGCATTTCTAGTAAATCGCCAAGTAAATTGTTTCAGCAAGTCACAGTGCTATTATCCCACATATATATTTACTATGATAGCCACCAAACTCCTCCTAATGTTATTGCACTACGGAGACATGACAGGGGTCAATATGTGCGTCTAATTTTTTTATTGCATTGCTATTGTTTTGTGGAAGGTTTCGTTGCAAGGTAAGGAAATATTTACGTTTTGTTGCATAAACATAGCCACACTGGCCGAAGGGTAGCTAGCCACACTGGCCGAAGGGCAGCTAGCCACACAGGCCGAAGTGTAGCTAGCCACACTAAACAACTTACCAAGCAACTGACCTTACTCAATCTTTCCAGAATGAGGCCATGCAAATGGCTGCCGGATCTGAAGTTTGCAAGTAATGCTAGCTAGCTACAGGAATGTTTATGCAGTGACAATGAAATGTAACTGACCTCGACCATGGGACTTCGTCAAAGGTAAGGCTGAAGTTATTTTGCTACCTTTTTGCCAGCTATTCAGTCTTTTTCCTACCTAGCTAAAGGGACATATCGTTTTGTTTGTATTCAGGAGAAGTACCAGGAGATTATCGTTATTTTATTTTAGAGATGCTATTTTAGAAATAGGTTGTTAGCTTGTTACTGAACATAGTTATGGTGCTGTATTTACTCTTGCTTTGTTAGAATGCAATACTTTTGCAGATTGTGTCTGCTGGTGCTATTAAGAGTCAGACAGGTGAATATGACAAAATTGGTAACTTGCTTTCTAGCTAGCTAGCAAATGCTAACTTATGTTTTCTGTGAGCAACTGGGATTTATACACTTTCTTTTCCCGAATGAACCAGCAAAGTGACACAATTGTGATGGGAAATCAAGGCTTTCTGAAGCATTTAAAGCATTTGTCAAATTGGGCCGAAATACTGTTCATTCTCTCTAGGCTTTTGAACTAACTGCACAGTACTGTCACCTGTTGGTCAGGAGTGAATATTATGTTTTATGTTTGTAATATCCTACATGACGTGGCTAGGCGTGCACTTTGCAAAGGGTAATTAGAATTCAATGACTAAGTGCTTACATGAACAAAGACCACAATACGAATCTGGTCCGATCTATCCATGTTCATTACATCAAGTAGGCAGACCATCCATGACCAATCAAAACATTGGACTCATACAACCCCCCAAATAAGTCCAAAGCAGGGATTTTGCTGGTCGAGCCGCAGTGCACGGATAAACGGTTTGTTTATTCACTTATGGCATTTACATGTCTCCTATGGGCTAGACATGTGAGCTTAAAGGTTTGCTATGAAAGTAGCGTTGCTACTCAGGCACCAATGGTATTCTTACATGGGGGAGGGAAAAGTTTATACACCATTTCCTCACTTTGTCGTAGATGATAATCTATCTCAATAATGTTTTGTCTTCCAAACCGCAAAATAATAGTTCTGGACCTCAAGCCGACCCGCGGGTTGAAATAATGTTTTTATTGCACTTGCTGAGTGATTCATTTGTGGTCCAGCCGTGGGGAAATGTGGGCAGCCAACTGGATGCAAGACTTTGGACAGGGGATGGTGTGTGTGTGTGTGTGTTTGTATTATCCATTGGTTGTTGTTTAGGTTAGGTTCTACTCAAGGCTCATGGATAAAGTCAGGGGTCCGACAGCTGGGGTCAAAGGTTGCACATGCTGTCGGTAAGGAAGAGTTTAATAAACGTCACTGTCAGCTACACTGCAGATTAAATTTGTGTGAGCATTTCACCATGATTAAAACAGCTCAGTCAAAGACAAATGAAACCAACATTATTCATTTTCTGAATACATTTTCATTATATAAAAATACTTTTCATCATATTGATTTATGTTTTGTCATATTAATGTATTTCTGAGGTCCCCGATGGCCTCATCTTGTACATCCCACAGCACCTCTCCCTGGTGTCCTCAGATCGTCTTCAGGTCAACTTGACAATTCTAGCTGGTTTTTCGCAGGAGGCTCGATAAGTTACATCTCTGTGACTGTAACCGTCTCTCTCACTCCGCTCGTCCCGCTTGGCTCTCTGTGATTAAACTCCTCAGTGTTCATTTAAAAACTCCTGGGTTTGTTCAGTTATTACCACGTCATCCTCCTCCCTCCCCCTCCTCCCTCCCCCTCCTCCCTCCCCCTCCTGCACGTTATTGTTTCCCGTTCCAGACAGATTACCTGTTCCACTCCTGCCTCCCGGCCCGGGCCTCCATTGTCCGGCTGGGAGAGAATGGGTGTGTGATGAAATCCTTTGTGGCCGTCGCTACAATGGCCAGGGTCTGCAGGGTGCCAGGGTC
The DNA here is from genome assembly GCA_016801125.1 of Novumbra hubbsi. Taxonomy (NCBI): domain Eukaryota; kingdom Metazoa; phylum Chordata; class Actinopteri; order Esociformes; family Umbridae; genus Novumbra; species Novumbra hubbsi. Next base: position 7,700 of record JACXGK010005173.1, on the reverse strand, counting down.
TGCAGGGTGCCAGGGTCTACAGGGTCTACAAGGTCTGCAGGGTGCCAGGGTCTACAGGGTCTGCAGGGGCTACAAGGTCTGCAGGGTCTACAAGGTCTGCAGGGTGCCAGGGTCTGCAGGGTCTACAAGGTCTGTAGGGTGCCAGGGTCTACAGGTTCTACAGGGTCTGCAGGGTCTACAAGGTATGCAGGGTCTACAGGGTCTGCAGGGGTCTACAAGGTCTGCAGGGTGCCAGGGTCTACAGGGTCTGCAAGGTCTACAAGGTCTGCAGGGTCTACAGGGTCTACAAGGTCTGCAGGGTCTGCAGGGTCTACAGGGTGTGCAGGGTCTACAAGGTCTGCAGGGTCTACAGGGTCTGCAGGATCTGCAGGGTCTACAAGGTCTGCAGGGTCTACAAGGTCTGCAGGGTTTGCAGGGTTTACAAGGTCTACAAGGTCTGCAGGGTCTGCAGGGTCTACAAGGTCTGCAGGGTCTACAAGGTCTGCAGGGTCTACAAGGTCTGCAGATGTCTACATGGTCTACAAGGTCTGCAGGGTCTACAAGGTCTGCAGGGTCTGCAGGGTCTACAAGGTCTGCAGGGTCTGCAGGGTCTACAAGGTCTGCAGGGTCTACAGGGTCTACAGGGTCTACAAGGTCTGCAGGGTGTCAGGGTGCTGTATGTTCATCAGCAGCACAGGGCAGGAACAGGCCCCCTGAGTGGCTCCCACATGCACCATATTGCCTGTGCAGTGCACTTCCTTTGACCAGACGCCATGTACATAACGAAACAGGTCCCTTTCGGGACCTAAGCCTGGTGTGTAACAACAGACCTGCATGCAGATTGAGCTATTAGAAAGGGATGATTGAGCTTGAACAAAATGCAGAAAAGGATCCACATTACGTGGCTGGGAAATGGTTCATGGAAAGCTGTACTGTAAGGGAACTCTGACCGACCATGTCTGCTGGCGCTACCAAATGATTTAAAGAGATAGTTTGGGATTTTTGTAATCCAGACCTTTTTCTTACCCAGAACCTAAAGAGTGGGCTATCCTTGCAGTGAAGAGTGAAGCATTTGCCTCGTTCGCTATTTACTGTTAATCTAACGACTAACGAGGTCTACGGAAACAGGAGAACATGTGGTAGATGCTGGTTGGCTGTTGTGTCAGTAGAACTCTGGTGTGTTCAGGATAAGCCACGAATGGCGATGTAACGGTGGGTACGTCACCTCACCCCTGGCACACAGGGCATGTGTTAGCTAGCGCACGTTTGTTCAATGGGCCCAAGACAACACAAATCAAAGGACTTCCTGTTGTTGGAACCTCAGGTTGTGGCAGGTACATATTTCCTGGAATTTGTCCATGTCTAGTATGACCGAGTCAGCTAGGTAGAACTCTGGACTTTCGCAGTATGACAGGAGTTTTTTGTTGTAAAAAGTTTTGTACGCAATGTACTGGGACCAGAGTTGTTCTAATCAGACATCTTTGGGGCCGAACTCCTGGCCTTGGGGAGGATAAGAACCTTGTCCAACTGCTGCAACCTTGTACAGCAGGTCTACATGTTCATATTCATTATTTACTGTATAAATATATCTTATTTATCTTACCATGTACACACACATACAAACATACACACACATACCCACATTATGTGGTATAACTCCTTGGACCAGTCAGCCCCAGTTTAACTTACCTAGCATTCCACTGCATTCAGCAGTTGTTGTTAGTAGACTATTGGATCAGACCGGAAAAATGTTCAGGTGTATACGTTCTACATTCATGTAATAGTTTTGTAATGTTCAGGATGTAATGTTCATACACCCTGCTGTCGGCAAATACAGGGTCTTCAATTGGAGTCCTCCAGGCTTCCTGATTGAGCGAGCAGAATAAGCACCGGAACCAAATCCGGATGAAAAGACATTGTGCAACGAAATGTAACCTGCCACATTGGGCGTGCCGTGATCAGTTAGGGTCACCTGTTTTGCTCAAGTACAGAGTAATAGATCTTCATTTCTAGGTACTGGACAGATGCTCTAACGAACAGGCCACATGGACATTTACAGACTGCAGATAATCTGTTGTGGGCTTGAGGCATTATAGTTACAGTAAGCACAACATGGTCTTGATTTAGCCAATGAGAAGGTCAGGCTGGTGTTGTTGGTATCCCCCCCCACCGTCCTTCAGACAGGGCAGACAAATAATACGCCATCCCACTGCCCATGGACCCGCCCATGGACCCGCCCATGGACCCCCCATGAACCCGCCCATGGACCCGCCCATGGATTCTGCCCATGGACCCGCCCATGGACCCCGCATGGACCACCAGCCTTAAAGATGCACTACAGGCCCACAGTTAGCCAACCAGCTAGTTGTCAACCTGGCCCACACACTGACACACACACACTCACCACACACTCACCACACACTCACACACGCCATCAGTAAAAGGTCAAAGGCACCATTCTCACAAACCTTTGGCTTTTTGTTTTGTGTTTGCTTGGCCAACGGGAGACTGGCTGGTAACACCGAGGGAGTGTCAGACTTATGAGGAGTCTGGCAGGAAGAAAGGTGTTGCAACCTTTACTGTCCGAAGCCACGACACCCTCGCTTTCACACAAACACGCACACACACACACACACACACACAAGCGCATACACCACCATGAGGAAAGCTGTCCGTTTTCACCTTAACGTTGCTTCAAAGGCCAGGCATTCTGTTTACGGACTATGTTTCCTCTTAAGTGTGTGTGTGATGTGCGTGTGTGTAGTCTCTGGTGTCTGACCAGCAGACACACGAGTGGACTGATTGAATGTCGTCTGGACTACAGAACAGCTAAGTGGAATGTTTAGTTTTAGCAAAGTGCATTCGGGGAATTGAAACTGGTCCTTGGACAGAAAATGCCCTTAGCTACAATGGTACTTTAATTGCACTAATGGATATGAGTTAAATTATGTTGGAATAAATGAAGGCCATCTTCCCAAAATAAAACACGAAAGTTGTCTAGAATTGTTATTTTTCATGCCTATTTTAAAACAACATTAACATTGAAAATAAAAATGATTACAATTTCATAACATAATGTGTGTTTGCAGGCAGAAGAACCAGAAATTCCACAAAAAGATTGATAGCTTTACATTTCCTGAAAATTGGTCATTTCAGACAACTATAATAAACCTGATATTATATATATTATTTTATAACACACCCCCTCCTCAGTGTTCCTCAGTGGTCGCATGCCAAACGCCTTCCTATTCCCTCTGCAGTGCACTACATTAGATCGTTGTGGCCTATGAGCTAGGGCGTGTTTTGTCATTTAGGCAGCAGCTGGTGCAATGTGACTGCCCCACAAAAACTCTGATATTTGAGATGATTGTATTTATTATGATCTTTTCCGTTTTTCCTTGAGCTACACACATGCAACATTGTTATAGATCAGGGTTTTAATCTGGTTATAGATCAGTGTTTTACCTGTACAATATTCTGGTTATGGATCATAGTTTAACCTGCAATAATCTCTCTTTAGATCAGGGTTTTAAATGCATTAAGATACTGGTCAGTGGAATATTTAAATATGACCCGTCTTCTTGTTACATCAAGCTCTCCCGGATTGAAAGCTGTAGTCAATACCCAATCATTGGACAGGGAATACTCTGCAGCTGACTGAAATTACTAGATTTAACTGCAGTATTTCAGAGATAAACCGGAGCTTTACACGGCCAGCCTGCCAAATGACCCCCGTTTCCAATCAGCGTACCACCGGACCAGCCTGCTAGGTCTCCGTAGCTCCATTTAGGGCATTTTGGACTCATTGACAAAGAACATGAGCTATTGACCTGATGCCATGTCTTCAGGGTCATGAAATCAACGTAAATCATGGGATTGATCCTTGCATTGTTATTCCCCAGCATGCAGTTCTCCAGCCTCTCTACGAATCAGAATGCTGCTTAGTTGATTGGAATTTATTCTGAGATTTTAGTAATTATGTGTCACTAATCTGGACTGGTTGATGTTTGTCTTTGATGCTCTTAAATTAGTTTAGTATTGATTAAAATCTATTTTGGCTTGTTAATTAAATCTGTATTTGGTATTTGTCACACTGAGCTCTGGGATAATTGTTGGTGTTTTTTTATTCTGTTGAAATGAACAGATATTCTTGGTGTTCATGTAAAAATAAAGGTTCAAAGGTTTACATGCAGTTAACTAAACATCCAAAACCACAAAGTTGAAGGTTGGAGGTAAGTGAACTACGTTTGTCACCGTTTTCAAAACGTGTTGGATACATTTAACGGAGAGCGTTTTACCAAATGCAACATTGCAAAAACCACAGAATTTACATATTTTGCTCTACTTCATTCATCCAGAGAGCAGAATCGGAGCCCTGCCCAGAGAGGCATTTGGTTGGTTGGATGCGATGGGAGGCGTCACTCATTTACTGCAGGTTCCCACCCCTTGTCTGGCTGCTCTTCACAACACTTGCTACACGGATAGAGGAATGTGAGGTGTGTGTGGGGAAGTGTGTGTGTGTGTGAGTTGCAATGCTAGTCTGAAGTCAATGACTTGGAAATGACAATGAAGTCCCCCTCCGAAGGACAACAGGGTTGGTTTGAGAAGACATACCGACCATTAGTGGTTCCTGGCACAGCGATGGGAAAGACGCAGATAATATTGAAAGTACGGAAATTTGATCACCTTCTGTCTGCCATCTCATTTTGGAAAGGGAAATGTGGGGGAGAGAGGAGGGGAGAGAAGAGAGGAGAGAGGAGGGGAGAGAGGAGGGGAGAAGAGAGGGGAGAGAGGAGGGGAGAGAAGAGGGGAGAGAGGAGGGGAGAGAAGAGAGGAGACATAAAAGAATGAAAGAAAGATTGACAAGTAATGTTTAGACTCCTTCTCCCCTCTCCCTGTCTCACCCTGTCTCTCCCTATCTCCCCCTCCCTGTCTCTCCCCCCTTTCCTGACTCCCCCTTTTTCCCCCTCTCCCTGTCTCACCCTCTCTCTCCCCTTTTCCAGTCTCACCCTGCCCCTCTCCCCTTTCCCAGTCTCACCCTGTCCCTCTCTCCCCCCTCTCCCTGTCTCTCTTTACCTGTCTCACCCTCTCCCTGTCTTTTCTCTCATTCTTGCATCTCTCTTCTCCCCCTACCCCTCTATGGTGTCTCCCCCGTCCTTGCCCTTCTGGTCCACGAGTCCTAATCGTTTTACTAGCACCAGACGACAGTCATCCTGTGTTACTGCTTGGCTGCCGTTCTGTCCGGGCCTATTGATGGGGATGGGGCATTGGGGCAGCCATGGCGACGGCAGAGAGACTGACTATCTGCACACACCACATCTCGTCTGGCGCTGGAGTCAGGGTATCTGTCCGTCTGCCTGTGTGTATGGTCCATACCTAAATGAGACACCCGGAGTTCAATCTGAAATGCAAGGGTGTGTGTTGAGGGCTCGATAATCCTGGGCCGTTCTCCTTGTACGTCAACAAAGTGGGCGGTGGCACCAATGTTCCTTCAGAGGGGTCAGAGGGCATAGAGTGGGAGGGAAAAGCTGCTGTATGCCGGATTAACTCGTCTTCATGCAATGAACAGGAGAAATGGCACGCTAAATGCACCAGCTAACGCTAAATGCACCAGCTAACGCTAAAAGCTAATCTGAAATATTGTATTCTGCACAAAACTTGTTCTGTTCATTACGTCTTTCTTTCTGATTGATTTTTTTGTTTTCCATTCCATCAGCACCATCATTGTTTTCCTCCGACTCGATCGCCCGAAACACTTTCGTTTTTGGCCAAAATGCAGAGCCACCCAGCCTGAACGAGCCTTATTAAGACCTAAAATGAAGCAACCTCCAGCGTTGCGTAACCGTTTCATTGCAGTCCACACACACTTACCTCCAGGTCTCACCTTGACCACCGCGTTCGGCCTCTGCAGCCTCTCCCGGCCAGAGCCACAATAACGAAGCCCAATTGGAGTCAATTAGCCGGTGTTTGGGCTGACGGTAACTGAGGGCTGTGTTGTGGTGGGGCATCGGCGGGGGCGTTCCCGGGGCTTCCTGAGCTGCCTCCCCCCCCCAGGCCACAGGCTGGATAATTAGAGTTCATCTCGGTGAGGTTAACAATGGGCCGAGGAGGAGAGGAGAGCTCCTTTTCTCTCTGTCTTTCTCTGTACCAGCGAGTCCTTTTGATGTGTGGTCAGCCCTCCTCTGCCCGCCTGAATGTCAACCAATCGGAAGCGGCGCAGGTCCTGACATTATGTCTGCGGGTTATCATTATATGTACTTTTTCACCTGATCGATTGTCCCGGCCCCGGTCCTCCCAGGTCCTCTCGGTCCTCCCAGGAGCCTGGCAGCCCATTGCTTCTGCTGGGGGTAAGAGCCTCGGCCAGTTAGGGGCTGACCAGTGGGAATCATTAGGAGGAGAGAACGGAGGCTTCGGGGGAGGGGGGGGGGGGGGGGGGGGGGGGGGGGGGGGGGGGGGGGGGGTGCTTTGTTGTGATGGAGGGGGGGGGTGCTTTCTCTTTTACCCTCCTGGACTTGCTTGACCTTTCACTTACAGAGCAGCTGCAGCCCCACTGATATTTAATTGAATGGAGTCTTCAGATGTATTTTGGAGAGAGCCGGGCGAGAAAGAGAGGGAGAGCGGGAAAGAGAGAGAGAGAGGACGGGAGATACTTTCCGCTGGGCGGACGGCTCCAGACAAGGGAGCGAGGGATGAGACGGTGGAGTGGAGGAGCGGACCGGTGGAAGGAAAATAAAAGAAGGAGGACAGAGGAGAGTTATCTTGACCTTCAAAGCCTAATTGATAGGCGTTTCATGGAGCTTGTAGCAGGCCGCCTGGTCCCTGTTGTTCAGCAGACCCTTACAACTCCAGCAGAAGTACAAAGTCAACCGCAGGTAGAGGGGGAGGCCGGCCCCTAGTGGCCTCAGCCAATCAATAGCAGCTAGCCCGGCTAACGAGAGCTGCAGTCACTCTCAGCCCCTCACAGGCAGGCCCCATTAACACAGGCAGCTGGCAGGCTAATTGGCACCCTATTCCTCCTTACAGCACACTGCTTTTGACCGGAGCCGGGCCCCAGTCCAATGTAGTGCACTCTTACATAGAGAGAGAGGGTGCGGTTTAGGACGGATCCGCTTGGACGGTGGAGTGGAGACGGGCTAATTTTCAGCCCTGCCTAGGCTCATTAACGAGCAGCACTACAAGGCAACCTCAGTAGTACAGAACAAGACGGGAGAATAAGGGATGCAGGAGTTGAGCAGGAGGAAGGGAGATAGAGCTGGCTCCGTGCAGAAAATGAAAGGTGTAAGGGGGAGATTGATTGATTAGGAGAAACCTGAGCTAACAAACGAGGGAGTGATAGATCAAAACAGATCTAGCCCTTGCACTGTGAACCCAATATCTCTCTCTCTCCCTCTCGCATTCTCCTCTTTACTCTCCCCCCACTCCACTGCTCTCCGTTGCTCTTTGCTGTCTGTGCATTTCTCCATTCCAGTTCATTTTAAAATCTTCCCAAAATGAGGCTTCCGTGCGCAACACAGGACGGGGGCCGATACACATGTTAATGAAGAATCACCCTCAGCCTCACAGAGGCAGACAGGCTGCAGCTCCCCAGGAGGCCGGGAGGGCTAGATGGGCTGGATGGGCTGGATGGGCGGGGAGGGCTGGACGGGCTGGTTGGGCTGGATGGGCGGGGAGGGCTGGATGGGCTGGATGGGCTGGTTGGGCTGGATGGGCGGGGAGGGCTG
>JACXGK010005172.1:21928-34545 GCA_016801125.1 Novumbra hubbsi | reverse complement strand
AAAAAAAAAAAGCAACCAGCCTCACAAACAGGACACATTCATCACTAATACATTCATTTCATTGGAAAATTGAGCCCCAAAGTGTCAAAATACAAGCACACTAATGCAGTGGTGGAGTGTGTAAAATGGCACCGCTCCACGTCAATGTGTAGTCTAATTGGGCCATTAGCATGTGCAGGCCACTTCACAGACTGACTCAGGCTTCAGAGCCGCTGACATGCACTTCAAGGAGCCCTAGTTTTTATGTCGACACAGGAGGTGTGTGTTTGCATCATTACCTCGTAGATGGATCTACTAGGCTGAAGCTACCAGGGGAACACAGGACACATTGTTAGGTTGGGATCTTAACGGTAAAGGAGGAACCTGAAACGGATTTTCTGTTGTCTGATCATAAGAAGTGGTGCAACATTCCAGTGTGTTGATTTGACTAGTGTGTGCCAAAGGTTAATATTGACATGGTCTACTGTTAAACTGGGAAGTGTGTAGTTCTTAAATATATATGGTCTCTGAAAGTGTTACTAGCTACGTGTCAGTAACGACTTCAATTCTTGATTAATATTTCTGTGTCTTGATCAACACGTGCTCTTACTCAAAACATATGGTTGTTTCAGAAGTTCCTCCCATTCCTGTCTCTTGCTCAACAAAGATCCAAGTGGCTTTAAGCCGTGTCTCCACTAGAGGTCCCTGTGGTTTAGACACCAATCTGTGTTGGCTCTGAGGAAGACGTACATGCCTCTACATCACAGCATTTACATTTACCACAAATGCTAAACATTACTTTCCAAATAGAGACAAAAACTGAAATCTGACATTTAGCCTAAAGTAACCACGGTTCTAGTGCTGTGCCTAATTCAATCCTCTGGTTTGCAGCTTCAGCCCATGGTACTAAATGAAAAGCAGGAAGAATGCTTTGCTTAAAAGGATATTTGGTTCTTATTGAGAGTCAGGGTGTGGAGGGTTGGTAACCTGGGCAACTGGAGGTCGTTTCCAAGCAGATTGTTGTCGACGACCAGTTCTTCCAGGCCAGTGAACGCTTTGAGGCCCGCCAATGACCTGCGATGGACAAGAAGTAGATAAATAATGATACGGTCCCCAAACCTGTGCAGTTGGCCATTGCGCAGAAAAGAAATGACGTCAGCCGCCCTTTTTTCACACGTTGGAAGCGACGGGGAGAGTTTGGGCAGGCGCCTGTCAGAGAGGGTTGAAGGATGTGAATTAGTGGCGCTGAGTTCCCCTGGCATGACCTGGACCCGGGACTCAGCCGAGACGGACTTCCTTCACAACCCTGGCAGGATGAGGGATGAGGGTCACTAGTGAGTAGCCGGGATTCAAAACAAAAGGCTTCAGAAAGGCAGCAGGCAGGATGAATTTGTCAATGTCTTGTGCCTGGAGGCTCCCGCTTTGGCCTGACCCTCACCTTCCATTCCCAAGACAAATCACTCTGTCACACTTCACCTTCACTCCCCGGACACAAATTTAACTTGTCATCCATCATCTTCTCAGCCCAACCCGTGGAATACGTAATATGCACTCCCGCAATCACACACGAATGGAAAAGGGAATCTTTTTAGCACCTAAAAGAAAAAAGAAAAAAAAAGAAAAAACTGAAATGAAACTGAAAACGGAAAATATATATATTTGTTTTTGGGGGGGGGTCGGCCAAAAATCCTCTGATGCAATCTCACACGTGGATTTCCCTTAACGGTCACCCAGGAACACGTGGGGGTAAACAAATGGAAAGATAATGACGAGCAGGGTTTAAGGTGATTGTGTACACATCCAGGGTGTATTATCCCTCACAGCGCTCACATAGTCAGGCCACTATGTAAATGCCCTGTGTTTAGGTCACAGTGTCAACACAACACCTTCACGTGTCCAGGATTCTCCACATTCTCCACATGAACGTGCTCGGACCTGGCAGTTAAAAACAAGTATGTGCAGAAGGATCCTGGCAACGCACAGTACCATCATGATATAACCTGAGACTTCCCGCATCGCAGTTCAAACTGGCCATAGCGGGAATTAAAATCACAAACATCAAATGACAAACATGCCAAGTGAAACGACACTAGTTTTGAAGATGGACAAAGACTCTTGAACATGAGACTGTACTTCCATTGAAATACTTGCATACGAGCACAGAGACACGCACGCACACACACACACGCCACAGAGCAGGATGTGGTTTTATTCGCGGTGCTGGGCTCTGCTCTCTCCTAGCTGTAAATTTAGTTGATTAGATCAGCCGATGCACACAGCAGTGGTGACATGAAAACAACAATTAATGAGCCCTCCTCTGAGCCATGCGGCTTTTAGAGACCAAGCAACCCACAGGACCACTGGCCCTACTGTACCGCACACACGCACACAAACACACTGTGTGACCGTGCACACATAAAAACGTGTGTGTGCGTGTGTGTTTGTAGAGGTATCTTTGCTTTAATTGTCTCCAGCTTCCTTCAGCGCCAATTTTCTTAACACCCTAACAGGTTTCATTGCTTTTCTACTTTTAATATGGAGATTGCAGAGTGAAAGCAGTGCCATAAACGTAGCGCTGTAGTTGAAAACATGAGCAGACCTCAGAAACTAATGAGGATAATTGTACGATGTCCCAAAGCTTCTGTGGCTGGAGCTGATGCAAAACACACATGTCCTCAGCAAGGAAATGGGGGGGGGGAGTTAGAGAACAGGAAGGAGGACAAATAAGGGAAGTTGCAAGGCCAAATACACGGACAAGAGGAAGAGACATCCCAGTGTCCCAGAGAAGTGTGAATAGAGACAGAGGCCATCTGATTCATAGTCTAATGCAGACACATTGATCCATAAACCAACACTGACAGGTAAAGAGTAAAGAAAACTCTTTATGATTATTGGCTAAACGGTCACTCCTGCAAAAGGCCGTTTGTCCCTCACTCAAGCAACAAAGAACAAAGAAACGGGGAAAGAAAGATGAGGATGAGGAAGGAAAAGAAGGAGGACGAGGGAGAGGAGGAACACAAAAGGAAGATCTGTCAAGGAGAAAGGCCTGAGCATGCTTTGTCGTTATTATTACCCACACACGGTTAAAACAATGTTTGGGAAAGCTGCATATCTGGCAATATGGCAAAATCTAGTAGCCAAAGTCTACGTTTTATCTGTGATTGGTCAACTTTGCAAATGACGTTGTAACAAAAGTACATTGTGCATTCACTGACTATAAATGATCAGTCTATAATTTTAATGGTGGTGAAAAGTGATAATAACAACCAAAAAAATCCAGAAAATTATAGACTGATCATTTCTTTGTCAGTAGGCAAATGTACATAAAATCAGCAGGGGATCACATTTTTTTTTTTTTCCTCCACTGTATTAGGGGAGAAAATAGTTTACCTCATGATTACGTCCTAACAGCAAGTTCCTGTGATAAATTCACATAAAAAATATACACCTTAAAGAATTACCTGAAGAGGTTTGTATACAAGTGCTGAAGAAGTAATGTAACCATAAACAGAGTTCTATAGCCGCTTTATATTTGATTTTGCTTGTTTGCTAGGGACATGGTATCTCGGCTATCTACATCATTGGTGAAGCTTTGTGTCTTCCTCATACATGTGTGTCAGAACAAAGAACAATTGGCGTTTCTGTAGTGTAGCAATAGAGGTCAACTATGATAAAATCTGTTATGAACTACGTTAATAGTACTAACATAAGACACAAACCTCTTACATCCAAATTTATCTCAGGACAGTCCTATTGAAGACTAGTCACCCTATCAAACAGTACAACCTCAAAGATATAGGGGAGGCTCTGTGTTCATTTTAAAATATATACATTTCTATTATTTTGTGTGTGCACATATACACACCCCAAAAAACTTGAAAAGGCACACAGGCTAAAATTCTGCGGCCCTGTGTAAAGCTGGAAGGCCCTGCGTGGTGTCACTTCAAAGATATTCATGGCGATGGATATGCCAGAGAAGCCATCTTTTTTTATTCCAACAAGAAGGCCCTAGACTGGGGGAGCGACAGGCAAATTGACACACTGTTCATAGGGCAACAGATAAATGTTTGATGAATTGGCCAATACTGGAGCCAAGATGGCCTTCATATGTGCATAATGGACTAGCTGTAGCACACTTCAGATGGCCTGCCATGATAAGGCAGAGTAATGAATGGGAGAAGGGAGTGGGGCTTGGGAAAAGTAGAGACTGGACGGGCTTTAATAAACTTAATAAGAAAAGTGAATGGAGGGAGATGGAGAGATGTGTCTGGGAGAGGAAGGAGCGGAACAGGGAACTGGAACGTCCAGCGGTCCATCAGGCTGAATAGATGATCTGGCTTTGTTCTTTCAGAGCTGTCCTGGAATTAGGGCAGGTAGTGTACAGTAAGATGAGGTTTGTGTACTGGGCAACAACAGAACTACAGGTGAAAAGCCAAACACAGCTTACTGGAAAGACGTGTGTTTAAAAGCATGAGCGGAGCGGTGTGGTGCTATATCCTGGACTCAAACCCCAGTCCCACCCTCTCCCATGTGCCTGCATGCATACATGCACACATACACAAACATTAGGGTGGTGGTGGTTCTGAAGTACTCTGTTATTAACCAGCTCTATCTTGCACCCAGCAGCCAATCATCTGCCGTGTGTTCCTTCACACCACCCTGTTGCTCTTACCATCTCTCCACCTCTCTGCTCCTACCGTCCCTTCACCCCTCTGCTCCTACCGTCTCCCCACCCCTCTGCTCCAACCGTCTCCCCACCCCTCTGCTCCTACCGTCTCCCCACCCCTCTGCTCCTACCGTCTCCCCACCCCTCTGCTCCTACCGTCTCTCCACCCCTCTGCTCCTACCGTCTCCCCACCCCTCTGCTCCTACCGTCTCCCCACCCCTCGGCTCCTACCGTCTCTCCACCCCTCTGCTCCTACCGCCTCCCCACCCCTCTGCCCCTACCGTCTCCCCACCCCTCTGTCCAAACGTCACCGGCCTCAGGTGGCAGTCATTTGAAGATCACACATCCAGGACACTCATAAAGACTCCCCTCTCTCTCCCCTTCTCTCTCTGTCTCCCTACCTCCCTGAACACATGTCAATTCACACGTTAGAGGATTACCCGTTTCCCCCTAACCGTACCGCTGTAAGTGACTACTAATGGGCTGGCTAATCATTAGGGTACATGTGGAGCAGCCGCGTAAATCCTTCCTGGACGTGTTTTATGCGTTTAATCTGCTTTGAATGGGAAACGCTTGGTGGAAATGTATGTAAAGGCATTACTAACCAATGCCCTGATTAGAGAAGACAGGTTAAGACTGAATAAAGACTGTCTTTTTTAATAAACAGATTTAATTGAATACAGCAGTTGTCTAACATTCACGCTACATTGGAAATGGCCTATATATGACACATATTTAACATCCATGTCAGTTGAAACTCAACATGTACATGTCGCTCGTAATGACAGGCTATTCAATAAGAGAAATATCACCGACAGCTCAAGGTTATGAGGACCCTTTTCCGTAACGCTGGTATGGGATACAGTCTATGCTTCTGTCCCCTTCTGTTAACTTTCCTCCCCTACTGTTAACTTCCCAACATCAATTCTAAACTGCCTTGTCCCATTCAGGAACAGGGTGTCACTAAGGACCATTAAGAGCAGAACACCTTCCTCCATGATGGGTCGTTTTCCAAAGAACAGAATGTAGTTTGCCATCATCTGACAACAGGATGCTCATGGTTTTGTTTGTGTTTATACTTCTGCTGCTAGTGAAAATGGCCAAGTTTGCTGTCGGATGCTATAGAGTGTCTATGAACCAGCCTCGGGGAGACTGGGATGTGATTAGTGTAAAAGTCTGTCAGGCTTTTTGAGTTATACACTCTCCGCCGTGGCTCTCTGCTCTCAGGGAAGTGTGTATATCCTGTGCAGTTAATATTACGTCCCATGTCATCATTGCTGATAGCCCAGTATTTCAGACAGGGACCGGTGATTTAACTTCATGCTGCCCACTTCAAAGGTACTGCTCTGGGGTCAGACCGACCTGGCAATGTGCCTCCTCAAACCTCCCAGCGGTCCCGTCCTACTGATAGTATAAGAGGGTAACTAAGACCCATGACAGAGTTGACCTAATAAGCCAGGTTTGATCCTGTACCTGGTTTTGCCCAGGCATACATTAAAAACTCCACCACTCTCCAGGTTTACCCACCAGTGCCCTGAGGACGTGAAAGTCCACCGACTTCATCACCTCTTGACGCAACATTGCAGCGCAAGGAGGAACAACCTCAAAGCGCTGTCTGTCTATCGCCCAAATGATCTCTGTCCTTCCATTCTTTGGTAAAGGTGTTTAGAAGTATTCTGATATGAGCTATTCCACCCAGACAAGTAAAGATCTGTGCCCAAGGTGCATCATCTTGGAGATACTTTGTAATTGGTTGGGAGTGATTCAGCCAAATGGGCCGGAGTGACGATGTGTAAAGGTGTAGTATGTGAGTGTTAAAACTAAGCCAGGTGCCAGAGTACACCCAAAAGCCTCACTAGGTCGGGAGCCGAAAACGAATATATGATATTTTTGGAATGTTAGCCAACGTGCTGTATTCAATTAAATTATTCCAACCTGCTTTAAGACAGCTTTCATAAAGGCTTAGCTAAAAAGTAATATTTGTAAAATTACAGTCACAAATACAAATCAGGCAACCAGTACTAATTCAAATTTGACCCCTTTAGTGAATCTCTTCTACTCAGGCCTACATGTGAAGAAGCCACATTCCTTTTCATCTTATGGACTCAGTGCCGGCAGCTAGGGAATGTTTCTTCTGAATGTTAGTATTGAATGATCCAATCTCTTCATATGACAAACGCTCTCATCACTCTGCGAGACTAAGCTGAAAATACATTTTCAGATGCCATCTTCTTCATTACATAGCTACATCATTGTTGCACACACACACAGTCGAAAACCAAACATTGAAGCAGACTCCATGGCTTTCTCAGTTGAATATGACCCCATCCTTTCTGTTGAGAATTGTCAACATCTCCTAGAGACAGCCATCCCCCATTAGGCCTGAGCCATTTGAACTGTCATCTCCCAGCCATGTATGTCTCGACGCACACCTAACAGAAAATAATCACTAGAGACCTGTCACTGCAAGGTGGGTGATCCATCGGCTTTGATGGATGACACTGACGTAAGTGGATTTTGAAACTTTTTCATGATTCATTCTAAATAGTCAATGAAGTAAAGTAACAAATGCATTTAATACATAAAGAGAATATTTCAATTACAGTATCAAAAGGCAAAAGTTCTCTGGAGATTAAAGACGTTTTCAGGAGCAAAAATTCTGGCAGATGTGAGGAAAATGCAAGAGAGAGCTTTCCCAAACTTCACTCTGGTTTATATCCCAAAAACGAAAGTTTTGGGGTTAGTTGGGCGTCCCTAGGAATCACAAGGCAATCCTGAAGATTTATCAACTAGGGACACATTCCAATCTATTCTCTCTACAACATATTGTAAAACTGAGTGATTTACTCATGGGTTCAGAATAGGGTAATTAAAGCATGACCGTCGGTCCTGTAGTTAGACTAGATATAAACATCTGATGAAAACACATGACCAGGCACACAGCGTATAGGGTAGGGAAGGACAATTGACTACATCATTATAAATGATTCTTCACTATACTATGACTGATTCTAAATGATAAAAGATTCTTCACTATACTAAACAGAATCATTAAATATTCAAATAAATATGTTTTTGGTCCCTTCAACACGGCCATAGCCCTGTCCACTCGTGGGTTATAATAGAGACTCTATATACAGCTCTGGAAAACATGAAGAGACCATCACATCTTTTTCTTTAACTTGGAACGTTTTGAATGATGAGCAGAAACTGTGTTCCTCACAAACATTTTCCTTTTGAGTGGTGCAGTGTTCTCTTAATTGTTTCCAGAGCTGTATATACGACATACCGCCTTTTTATGACGGACCTCCTATATATATATATGACACACTTCTTTTAAATGAAGTGTAACCCAGGTGCACAATCACACACACAGTGTGTAAACGCCTCCAAAACCCCACCAGGAATCTCTGTTGGTCAACATCAGTGAAGAAAGTTTAGTTAAATTAACAAATCATTAATCAACTGGGACATTAGGAAAAGTTTACTAGACCTGGGTTTATCATACTACAGCTCACACACACACATGGTTCTCTAGGGGGGCCTATTGATGTTGTTTTTTTTGACGTCTTAGAAAACACCGCCACTATCTTTGATCTCACTCCCTGACACACATTAGGGCTAATTAAAAGTTTGGAAAGCAGTCGAGGGGGGGCGCATTCCGTGACACTCAGCGTTCCCTCCTCTTCAAATTACCCGTCATCCGCTCCCTGTGTCCTGAGGACGAACGTGTTCCTGCTGTGTTGACTGCTATAAGAAGCGCCTAATGTAGACTATGACACCAATCTGACGACTATGGGTGTTTGGAAGTCTGTAGGAACCTGGTTTCTCGGTTAGGGGTCTAATGAGCACTGGTACTTCCATTACCAAACCTGTGCTCTACAGGAGCAATAGGAAACGTCTCTAATAGCGAAACAGATCACCGATTGACAAAATGACACATGCGATTTGTAAACCTCCGGCTGGCGAAGATTCTTTTTAAAAAGTGATTAGTAAATGAAAACAAAATATTCTATTACCATTATCACCAAGTATATTACAAACCACTTTGAATGATAATACCACATACCTAAATAATTAAGGTGCAGCGAGTACAACGAGATTCATTAACATATTTGCAATTAAACGCAGACTAGTTTTGTGTGAAATAATCGCAGCGATCATAGACAACAATCCTCAGCTCAGCATCTAGACCAGTAGACACGCCCCACCCACCAGCCTGCTCCCTTCATCAGCCTGCTATTATGATATAATTAGCTGTCGTTGTAGTGTATCATTAAGAGGTTCACTAATTGTCAGATACAAAAAAGTATTTGGAAATGACATGGGAAAGCAGTATCGTTCCACAATGTTACAGCATAGTAATTACATAATCTACAGCTTCATGCAGGAAAAGAAGTGATAATTAGACTAGTATTCATACCAATTAAAATACACACACACAGACATATATGTATAGAATATACACCGATCAGCCATAACATTATGTGAATTAGTGAATAACATTGATAATCTCATCATCATGGCACCTGTCAGTGGGTGGGATATATTAGGCAGCAAGTGAACATTGTGTGCTCAAAGTTGATGTGTTAGAAGCATGAAAATGGGCAAATGTAAGGATCTGACCAACTTTGACAAGGGCCAAATTGTGATGGCTAGATGACGGGGTCAGAGCAAGATAATAACATGGCCTCCAAATTCAATGGAAGCCCCCCCGGGCAACATACAGGACTTAACGGATCTGCTGCTAAGGTCTTGGTGCCAGATACTGTCGTGGAAAATGCCGTTCCCGACTCAAAAAGATGCAAGAACTTCAGAGGTTGTAAAATCAATTAGACTTTAATAAATGTCATCATAAAGACGGTAGGTTTCTGCAGAAAAGACCGAAGTACAACTCTTGAACACACACATTTATACCATGTATTATCTCATGTTATTTGGATCGTCCCTTAATGATAATTTCAGGGAATGAGTGAACTTATTGTTCAACTCATGAGCCACCTGGCCTCCGGAGACCCCAAAGGCCTGGGAAGAGTTTAAGGGAGGCAGGGTGATAAGGTGGTGATTGGATGTTGTCCCGGAGAACAGGTTTAGAGTCTTTCTGGAGAGGAATCATGCATGATGACCTCATCTTCTAGTGTTCTTTGTTTCCAAAGGGTGTAGGAGAAACAAAAACCATGTATCAAAGGTTGGGGGAGGTGGCGTTGACACTGGGGCAGCCTACCGGAGGCGGTTTGGGAGGAATGGGTGCTGGCGACCATACCTTCAGTGACACCTCCATCTTGCAACCTCCTCAGGCCCATCTTCTGTCTTGCTGCTACTTTTGGCCTCTGCCCCAGGCACTCCCTGGGAGCTCTTGAATACCTTCTCTTATGAGGTCCCATTTGGAGGGAGGTGTGTAGTTGTGGGGCTAGACCAGGCCAGCTGAAAGCTATTCCAGAAGCTATCAGCCTTTTATGTTGGGGTTGTTGGTGGGATGCCGGGGACCTTTGGCATGTATAAAAGACAGTGATGAAATGATCAATTGGTATCTCAAATCAATTGGCATCTCAAATTTGCCGACTGCGCAGGCAAATAGTGCAACAATTCAAGAATAATGATACTCAGAGTATAATTGCGAAGAGTTTGTGGATCTCAACATCTACAGTACGCAATTTCCACTAAAGGATTCAGAGAATTGAGAGAAATCTCTGAAGGCAAGGGACGAGGACAAAAAACCAACATTAGATGGCCGGAATCTATGGGCCATCAGGTGGCACTGCTTTAAAAACCGACATGATTTTGTAGTGGACATCACTGCGTGGGCTCAGGAACACTTCCAAACATCCTTGTCTGTGAACACGGTATGTCGCTGCATCCACAAATGCAAGTGAAAAGTCTACCATGGAGAAAACAAACCAGAAATAAATTAGATCCAGAAACAGCACCGCCATTTTTGGGCCCCAGCTCATTTAACATGGACTGAAGCAAAGTGGAGAACTGTCCAGTGGCCTCTGACAAATCAAAATGATAAATAATTTTTCGTGAATCATGGACGCCGCCAAAGAATAAAGGAACCATGATTACAGTTCAAAAGCCGGCATCTGTGAAGGTGTGGGGGCACACTAGTGCACACGGCCAAGGGTGACTTTTTATTCAGGGAATGCCTTGCTTATTTCAGCAAGACAATGCCACAACACATTCAGTATGCTAAAGAGGGGCAACACACTGGGGAACATGCCTCTGTTCCAAATGTTTTAACACTTTTTGCTGGCATTCAATTCTTGTATTTTCCCACAAACAATAACATTTCTCAGTTTCAACATTTGATATGGTGTCTTTATACCATTTTTAATAAAATGCAGGGATAAAGTATTTGCACTCATAATTGCATTTGTTTTTATTAATTGCATTTAATTGAATTTACGCAACAAACCTTCTGGAAACAGGGTTGTACATTTTTCCAGATTCTGGCCTTTCCTCATTCTGGGCATGATTGAGCCTTAGCTCAGGGATGTCTGTTTAAATTTTGTTAAGTAGTTGTTTTCAGCTGCTGTATACTATACATACGTTTGGTGTATGCTAATAGTGAGCTGCTTCCTAAAGAACAATAACAAGAAAATGTTTTCTCATCCGTGTTGTTTTCGCCTTGTTTTATACAGGGGGGAAAAGCAATAATAGAACATGTCACCTCACAAGACCGTTTGAAATGGAATGACAACCTCTAATTCAAATGTTACATTATAACTGACATCTTTGTACATGTATAATTGGCATCGCATCTCAGTTTGGAGTTACATATTTATTATTCTTCCAGAGATGCTGAAAGCGGCGGACAGATATTAGAATTCGATCGCATAACAAAAGTGCGGGGATAAATAGAACTGTACGTCAACTGTCACTCTGTCACGTGAAGTCTTTTTGTCACCAGCTTGAGAATAAACAGGCATGACATGGCAATGTGTTGTTACGTTGTAAGCTCTGTCCGGCTATGCTACTGTATACTGTAAATAGGTTTATTTAAATGAGGCACGGGGGAAGCGTATTTTAGGATGAGAGCCTAAACATGTCAACTGACAGACACGTGTCATGACTGAAGGGAGACCGTGGCTGTATTAACAGCTCTGTAGACTTATGGAGGAAAACCTTTATGAGGAAGTAACATCCCCAATCATCACAGGACCTTCATATAAAACCCAAGAAGATTATATCCTGGTCTCCCAGAGTGGACTGCAGACGTCAATCTGTGTTCTTGGTGCTCTGTGCTCTTTCAAAGCCTTTAATGGAAATAAGTGGGGCATGTGGTTGCTTTCTCAATGGGATGTGTTATTGAAATCAAGCTAACCATGAGCTAACTCGGTACCAAGGCTATGGCACACGGCCTATACAAGCATGGCTCAACAGCGATTCAGAGTAGCCATATTATTCTATACGAGTGACCTTACTGAGTGAATTAACATGCTTAGATGTTAAGAAAAGGAAAACAAATGCAGCACGTTGTGAGTCCAAAAGGAACCGTCATTCGGAAGTATAACAATGCAAAATAGCAATGGTTCATTATGCCAAGTTAAGCTACAAAAGCTAACCAGCTACTGTAGTAAGCTAACAGTAGCCTACTAACCAAACTGCAAAGACATGGGGCCCGTTTATGTACAAGAAAATTCACATTGAATCGCCATAAGTGGACAACTCAATGAAATGAACATTGAAAGTGGACGTGGCACATCTGCTTAGTGAGACAGCTCTTCTCTACGTAAGCCCTTTGGAAAGAAGAGGATGAAACCTGCATTACCATCACCTGTGGTTGTATTTTCCCAGATAGCCTTAATAATGGCTGTGTTGGTCTAACAACTAACTGTGGCTCAGCTCTTTAGGAAAGACAAAGTATCTTCCTCTAACTCTCCATCTCTCCATATATTTCCCTCCCATCCGTCAATTTCTCTTTCACTTACTCCCACTTCCTAGCTCTGTCTCAGTCACCCCCCCCCCCCCC
>JACXGK010005172.1:8064-21828 GCA_016801125.1 Novumbra hubbsi | reverse complement strand
ATCCAAATCTTTCTCCAAATTGCCCCTCTTCAAAGGGCCTGGAGGACATACCACCCACCCAGCCAGC
The DNA here is from genome assembly GCA_016801125.1 of Novumbra hubbsi. NCBI lineage: Eukaryota > Metazoa > Chordata > Actinopteri > Esociformes > Umbridae > Novumbra > Novumbra hubbsi. The sequence continues at coordinate 21,761 of JACXGK010005172.1, read as the reverse complement.
TGCCTGCCTGACTGCCTAGCTAAGGTTGACATGTCAGAGGCCCCAGCAGATTAAACCTGGCTCCATCATTACGGGAACCTCATTCTGTTTAAACGGAGCGAGCGTTTCATCCCGCGCTCCAACTAGCAGGTAACGTTACTCAGAGCAGGCGGAGCGCGAACAGACGGCGGAAAGACAGGAGACGCAAGCGCCACGAGAAAAAGTAAGAAAAGGGTATTGAGTTTTGAACGCACGTTAATCATTTCCTAAAATAGGTGCCTGATGAACGAAGCACTTCTTGTGTTTTTCCATCACAACTCGAGACAAGGAGGAGATGGGAGGTTCTGGACAAACTGCTGTTTTCTTTCTCCGGATCCATTTGAATGGTGTTTACCGATATCTGATGAAGCACCGTTCGGACAGATTGGCTCCATAGCAAATTAGCCCTGAGAGCTGGCCTCCTTGTCCTGCCATGAGCTGTCCACTGAGTCCCCTGAGCCCCTGTCTGGGTTGGAAAAGACCCTTTTGTGCGTCAGCCATTATCTGTCCCCCCGGTGCCCAGTGTCACGCTATGAGATGTCCTCCAAGCCTTGTATTGGGGAAAGCCCCTTTTGTACCGCGGCCATTGTGCGTCCCCAGTGCCGAGCCCCCCGCCGGGCAGGGACCTAGAGACGGGGAGGCAGGGGGACGCTTCTCAGGGCTCTAAGGCCCTACCGTAAATCTTCAAATGATTCATCCCGAACAAAGGCCGCAGGACGGGGAAGACACGGACAACCAGATGAATAAGCAAACATCTATTACCGGGGTCGTCCGGACCGGCCAGGCCCCCACACCGGGGGCACCGCGCTTCACACCAAATCGCCCTATATCGGAGCTGACACTCCTGGAGTGGATACACCGGAGCCCTCACTAGGTTAACTGTCCGACCCGAGTAGAGAGGAGGGCGGAAAAAGGCATAGAGACGTGGGCCAGCGTTGGAACAAATGCTGGTATGGACGCAAGGGGGGAGGAAGAAGGGCTATGAATGAGAGAGAAAAAAATCACTCATAATAGGTCGCGCTTTGTTTTAAAGTGATACAAAATGGCTCAATTTGAGCACTTAGGCCGTCTGAATGGTCCTGGGTGATGTACAAGAGGAACATGCGAGGGGACAAGCGCGGCAGCCCCGTGATCAGGAGACTGTGAGGGAAACAAAGCTGGATGTCCAACAGGCTTAGCGGTGAACTGGAGTGGATAGGGCTGCTCTTTAAAGCTTGTTCAGCCTCCCTCTTGGCTTTGGCTTTGCACCCTGAAAAGTGCTGCTTCCACAAACCCCTTTCACTTTGTCCTACGACCCCCCCCTTGACTGTGCGCAAGCACAATGGCAAAAAATAAACACAACACTCTTATTTGTTCAAGACATTGTCGGTAGGTCTAAGCTATAAGGGCAGTCCCACTTTAAGGGTATTCATTATAGAATATTCAGATGGGATTCAGTGGTATTAACTAAACACTGCATAATAAAAATATCTTCGGATAAATAGGGTGCCGTTTCGACTTAACGGTAATACCTGCTCTTCACTGCTGTGCAAGTTATGAATGTGTTTCATTATAATTACTTTGATGGAAACCGCTTGAACAGTTAAGTGACTGCGCATCAGGAGGTGAGAAGAGATCGCATGACCTCGTCACAGTTTGTCAATACAGTGTTAATTAATCTAATAACAATCCGGCCTGAAAAACAGGCCCAAAACTGACAAGACGACATCCAGTCTCGCAGAGGAGGAGACACCCATAGCAACACATTCACACATCGCCTGACATCACATGCTCTGAACAGAGAGACATCTTATGCAGCCACCAATTAGCTGTAGGGGAAAGAGAAAATATGTCTCAGGTTCATGGACCAAGCGTGAAACTCTGATATGAAATGGTAGACAAAAACAGGGATGATCTTTTTATAGCCACTGGTGTGGATTCCTTTTTTATTAACAGAGATATGACTCCTTTTGAAAGGGCCATATATTTGTCCCCTATAATGAAATAGGGGAGGAGACTGTGTGCTTGTCTTCATGAGTCCTTGCTGCATCACATTCGTCTCAGACATCAGTGCTCTGATGTTTACGAAATATCATCATAACCACATAAATTGGTACATGCAGTGAACAGGAAAAGAACAAACAAGATGTTGATGCCCATTCTTCATTCAAGCCTTAGCATTTGGAGTCTATTGCAGGTATCTGACAACACGAGAATACATAAGTCTCAGGGTAAGTTAGGCTGACCTGCATGAGGCAAATAACAGAGCCAAAACATAAACAACAGTTTAAAGCCCCGGTGACTGAAGAATGCAATCTGTAATAAAGTGTAGAAGACTGTCTGACAGATCAGGACCACCCTCCAGACAGTAAGTGTGAAAGTGTCAACTGCAGACTTCAGAAGACAGTTTTGGGAAAAGACTGTGTGGACAGACCGGACCAATATCAACATGCCCCATAGTGATTGGAGGACAACAATGTCCACAACATCAACCACCTCATCTGTGAGATAGGATGCCGGGTGTTCATACGTTGAGCTTGTAAGGCAGCTACTGGAACTGGTTCACTAGTTTTCATTGACGATGTAACTGATGACGCAACAGGATGTGTTCTGAAGTGTCGTCTGCTCAGATACCACCTAATGCTTCAAACCACATTCGACGGGGCTTCATCACGCAGCAGAACAACAACATACAACACAGTCATGCCTGCCCCCCCCCCCCGAGACAAAAGTTAATGACTGGCCGTGTTGATCAGAATCCAGAGAGAAGACTAAATGTAAACAAACGGAAACTAACGATGGCTGAAGTATGGGCCTGACAGCGGATCACCAGGGAAGAACGCCCAGTGTATCTAATCTAAACACGACTACTCATCTCGTCAGAGAAATTCAGCCCATACAAAATGACCGTTATTAGACCGAGCTACATCCGTGGAGGACGACCTGTCAGATGTTGTTTTCTTTAGGTTAAAGCTGAGGTTGCTCATCAATTGCTGTGACATTATTGATGGCAGACATGTGTTTGGCAAAATGTAGTGTCACATATCAACTGACCGGTAAGGCCACCTGTTTGTTGTGGCATAACCACAAAGACACACGAAAGCAACAACGATACTAAACAGGTACATGAGTGGGTCTCACCAGCCCAGCTTCACCAAACCCAACCACTAACCACCAAACCTAACCAATGATCAACCGGTACAACTTACAACCGCCATGCCCCTCATTCGATGGTTATAGTTTCATTTCAACAAAACAATTAAAACCAAAGGTTAAAATTTACATGACATTCATGTTCTCAGTGATTCCAAGTTTATTAATATGACAATTATGAGTATCATTAGTGCGGTTAATAACAGTCTAAAACCACTTAAGGTACTGAGAGCATGAGAGACTGGTATTTGACAGACAAATTATGAAATCAGAAGAACGATTGCCGTTGAGGAGAAATGCTGGGGGGGGGGGGGAGAAATGCCAGTGTGCATTAAAAGGAAAAGATAATAAAATCATAGAGTGTTTAAGCACCCTGAAAGCTTTGCATGCTTCACTAATGTAGCAACGGAGAGCGAACACCTTTTTCAAACAATGAAACCCTTTTACATTCGTACCTGGTAGGAGAGGGAGGGCCATTCAAACAGAATGATAATGGTTCATCTTGTTCAGATAGTCAGACTGTCCGTCAGTCAGACGCTTTTACAATCGGAAATGTGGAGGGAGGTGGGAGATAGGGAATCATTTTATCTAGTTGACATACATTACAACGGGGGGAATTTCAAAAGAGGAAGATGGAAGCTTTCAGGTCAATTATAGTGTCAGGACTGTCAAGCTTGCTATGAAATATATACCTTTGAAGAACACTTTAGTGGCAGAAAGAGGAAGGTGTAGAGAGGGCTGCATGAGGGAGACATGCCGTTAGACCCTAGAAAAATATGATAGAAGCATGCAGAGTAAAAACTGACAAGATAATGGACCATTTTCTCACTGAACACTTTGTCAAGGGGAGGCAGACAAACAAGTCTTCATACTGCTGATGTGTTATGGCGATGACGGTCACTGGTCTACGTAAGTGGATTGACGTGACCAGCTTCAAGCATTAAAAGTCACTTAATGTGAATAATGTTTATCGGTTCGGGACTGTTATTACAACCCCCTCTGGCCCCGCCCCCCCCCCCCAACCAACCACCACCAAATGATCCAGTTTAATTAATTTGCTAAAGTCCTCTGAGAATCGTGTTACCACAACACACCATGAGAAGTGAAATCCGTGCTTTGGATGATGCATTGAAAAAAGATACATATTTTCCCCCCAATTTCACGGCCAGCCCTCTCCTCCTCACCGACTCATCTGGTTACCGTCCTACGATGTGGTTCGATGGGAAAAAAACAGATCACATACCAAGCTTATTTAACAATCTTCCTAAAAGGATTCCTCAAGAAATAGAGGGAGAGAAGGGGAAAATAGGAAGTGACACAAGACAAGAACCAACCCCACCCGCCTCAATCCGTTCTGCTTCCGACCCCCCCCCCGCCCCATCCTCTGAAATGTAAATATGCTTGCCTCTCGGTTGGAGCTATAAAATAGTAACCTTGAAACCCTGAGTGACAGAAGGAATTATGGGTTATTGTAGTGTCAGAAAGGGAGAAAGCTGTATGATGAGATTGCGTGTCATTTAGACAATCAGAAACTTATGAGGCACGCTGACAGATTTCTCCCCCTCCGTCTCGTCCCTCCATCTAAGAGCTCTTGACATGACTGGTGATAATTTCGGGGGCGACAGACAGAGAGAGAGAGAAAGAGGAAAAGAGAGAGAAAAAGAGTAAAAGAAAGAGGAAGAGCGCTACTGCCACCGCCACATAAAAGGACAGTCACAGAAAGAAACAAGGTGTGATTGCTAGCTTCTCCATATGCAGTGGGAGCCCTGCCTACCAGTGGATGTGCTGCATTCATTGCGGGAATCAAAACCAGAGAGATTTCCTCTACTCGTGTCAAACTGCCAGCATGATAAGAGGCGTCTGCCACGGCGTCTGAGATTCATCTCTCCACCATCCCAGCGACGAGACGGGAGGAGAAGTGGGGGGGAGATGAATTGGCTTTTCTACATGGGAGGTGCGGCTCTGACCAATCAGATCAGAAGCACTGGCCACAACATGTAGCTGGAAGGTCAGACGTGACACGCAAACGGGGAACGTCCAAGCTACTGTATAAAAGTGGTTTTATTGAAGGCGTCTGTGGTAGGAATGGCCGCACGAAGCGCACCGGGCACATGTATGTCTCGCACTTTTGTGCAATGGTCAAGATAAACGACCGAATCGATTGGAAATGTCGGCCACGTGTAATTCCAGTTATTAGTACGTTCCTAGGTGAGAGAGGATGAGAACAAACAAGTCTACTTGTATCTACATTTTCATGCAGATCAAAAACAGAGGTGATTTAAGCCTTGTACATCATGTCAGGTAACCAAAATTACTTCCAACTGCTTTTCTGTTGTAATCAGTAAGAATGTGTTAGAAAAACGCCATCACCATCAACATACAACTGTCACATCCAAAAAGAACATTGTGATTATGAACTCATCTACAAACTATCCAGTACGTTGATGTGCACTATTTTCATTGTGCTGGTCTGAATAAGCTCATCACTTCTCTCCTGTTAGGTGAAGAAAACAGCAAAATACTACATTCACAACTGACACCATGATGTCTCATTCTGAAGAAATTCTGGCAAGAATATGACTGTCGACTCCTCAGAGCATGAGAAATATGTTCCTCTAGGGATGTTTAATATCTCAGAGGTGCTGATTGATACAGCATGTCCTGGACATTAACTACAGGAGACAGGGTACGAGTCCCAAATGGCAGCCGCTCTGGTCAAAGTAGTGCACTACACTACATATGGAATAGAATGCCACTTTGGACACAGGCAGGGAGGTTCCACTGAGAGTAGAGAAACGGATGTGTCTGAAGGGGATGCTGAAACACCCGTCAAATCCAGTCAGTCTATGAGACGACTCAGAGAGGTATTCAATATTGGATGTTTGTAGCTTCATTTATTCAGATCATTCTTACTTAACGCCTCATACATCAGCCACATATATCAGCCGCTACTTAACAAACGGGTACAAATGTTGTTTCTTATTATTCTCAACGTAAGAAATAAATGAAAATGGACATAACCCAGCTGGAATACTTGCAGACATATAGTTAAATGATCGGATCCACCCATTTGCGAGGTGCATTCACACACACACACACTCAGAGTGTTACTGGAAACATTAGATGGGTATGGAGAGAGAAAGAGGTAGCCTGGTTTACTGTAGCACGGCACTGCCTCCCTCCTCCCTCTCCATGGGTTGTGCCTCGGTGTGTCCTGACCTTGCTGCTTCCCCGGCCCATCCATCTTGGGCTGCTTAGCCATTTCACTGGCTTCATACTGTGCAGATTAACACAATTCATCACCACAATCATCCCCCATTCATCACCCGCTTTCCAATGAATGTTTTGACATCCAGTTAATTTTCTGCTGATGATTTATCAAATTATAATTACCATGCTCTGAAGGGCTCATTTATTATGTTGATACATGATAATGATGCCAAAGTGGATTGAATTTTAAGTAAGTTCTCCGTGCGATTATAACATATGCGTTATTGTGAGTAATGTTATGCGATTTCCTTCTTTCCGATCTCCGGAGCCTCTGGGAAAACTCCTGAGACACTCCTAATGCTATAATAATCAATGTATAAAAACCTAAGTGTTGGTGGGTTAGTAATTTGATTTTTTTTTCTACTTTTAACCGAACAAATTGTTTGGTTGGAGGGCAGGGTGCATGACAAAGTTCAATTAGATGCCGAGTTGCTCCCATCTTACCATGCTCAGTAATTAAGGAGTGCAGTTAATTCAATCAAGGTTGGAGGCTCGGGGAAAGTAAGGAAAGCATGGAGCAGCCAGTTAGGACGGTTTCTTAATACTCCAGGTTAGAGGTTATTTCTCACATACCGCCCGCATAGCCACTTCATTAGCCCCGCTGCTTTACAATTCACTGGGCTTTTTTAGTCTCGTTACTATCCGGCTTTATTAAAATCCAATGGCCGCCTATCTGTTTCTATTAAAGGGGAGCTGAACAGCTAAATGCGCTGGGTCAGTGTTAAGGGCCAACCCACCGACTGTTGTTTAGAAGCAACTGAGGTAACGCTAAATGGTAATAAGCACGGGGATTGCTAAATATCCATAGGGATGTGAGGTAGCTGTGGTTTTCTCTCAAGTGAAGAAAAACATACAAAGGCCAACAGGTTTAACGAATCTCACCTTTATATGATTATCCGCGTCTACCGTGTAGGCCCACGTTCAGGCTAATCACATGACCTTTGGCCTGAGGCTCCACCAAACGTTAATCTACTGGTCGGATGAAATGGACTTTCGCTACATGCTTAATTTAATGCATGTGAATGGTCATATTCCTGCTTGGCTTTCAACCGGTTTGCAGTGTTGCTGGCAGCAGTAAAACAGGGTGGGGGGCGGTGCTTGGGATCCAACCTACTGCACTGCATTCTGGACAGGCTTAGGGAGACAGGGAGGGTGGGAGGGAGGGTGGGAAGGGAAGAGAGTGACCAAGGAAAAAAGGGGTGTGAAATGTTATTGAGAACGGCAAGTATTCCCCCAGTATAGGAAGCATTGTTTACAGCATTGGTTTTTTACTCTTTGCCCTTGGGTTGGGGACCATAAACTGCTCTGTTATCCCCCCCCCACACACACACACTCTCCTACACACTCACACACACACACGCCCACACACACACACGTGCGTTGAGTGGCTAGCGAGGGTGTAATTGTGAGTCCCCCCTGGATGTCCCAAAAGTGAACGATGTGTCTGGTAAGTGAGGGAGGTCAAACATGAGCATGGATATTTATAACATGCACTGCAACCAGATGGAGGAGGCCCATCCATCACACTGGGCTGTCACTATGGTCACTAACGTTTTCCATAAAGAGACCTCTCCTCCCTCGCTCTACCCTTCCCTCTCACTCCATACTGCCCTCCCCCCGCACGGGGGAGAGAAGGAAGGGGAGAGGGAGTGACACAGAGAACAGAGAGTGATGAGAGAGAAAGACAGACAACACCGGATATGAACATTTAGCTGAGCCCTTGTTTAATCATCTTTAATCACCCCTGTCCCACCAAACCTACTGGCTTGACAGGGTAAGGGTATATAGTGTAGGTAGACAGGCAGCTCGGTGAGATATGGGGGTAGAGGGCCGTTGGGGGGGTAGTGCCTGTCTGTGTGTTTGTGTGTGTGTGTTTTTGTGTGTGTTTTTGTGTGTGCAAGTGTTTGTTTGTGTGTGCACAAGCAGGAGCGTAAACCAGACGGAGGGCGTATCTGACACTTGCTCCCTCATTCATCAAGGCCCTCATAGGCCCTTTGGTGACAGTGAAAAGATTTCACAATAGAGCTTGGACAGAAATTCATTCTGCCGCTCATCAATCATGCTCAGGCTAGCTCACCATTCCACTGACCTAATCTGTGATGCCTCGCCTATCCTTACCGTCTGTCCCGGCCCCAAGCCCACTAGGGCCCCAGTCTGTTGGCCCCAACTGGGCCACACCTCGGGAATCTTCTAGAAGGTGGTGGGGCCAGGGGACCAGATGGTCCAGGGGACAAAAGCCACAACTCTCTGACAGGGAAGAAGAAATTGAGGATAGTATGCTGCCAGGACTTTCACACCTTGAGAGAAAATGAATTACATTAGGGGGGGGGGGGCAGATGAAAATATGTTACATATCAAGGAGAGCCCCTTCAAAGAACTCCTTGGTTCCCACAGTCACTCATCTGATTAGGTCACTGGCACGAACAAAACTCTGGATGGATGACGGACAGATGATATTTCAAAAATGCACAGTTGCGTGTAAACAGTGTATTGTGCTCTGCTAAGAGTTTGTGAGTGTAGGTTAATAACAACCAGTCCAAATAACATACAGGAACACAATGGCCCTGTTGGATCCTACGAGTTGGTTTCTTATCCTCTATCTTTCCCACTTATCTAATCTGAGACCGTTCTTACCGAGCTCAATTCCCTAGACCCTGGAAGAGTACATTTCTAAACTGACCCTAGACCAGCTCTTATAATAAATCTCTATTCTACAAACACCAGTGCCAGAGTGTCGGTCAGCTTCCTATGTCTTCTCTCTGTTTTTTCTCTTGGAGTCCAGGACCTTGCATGCTAACATTTCTTCCGGGGCCTCTAACGCAATCAATCCTGAACCTGTGTAATCCTGGTCCCATGTAGCTGAGTTGGTATGGGACTGCACATTTCCATTTGTTGTGGGGAAGATTCCCACAGGTGGCTAAGACACAAAAATAATCAGTGCAGTGGGACTACATTATGTCACCTAACTGTTTTGTGAGATTGTGTATAATGTAACTACAGTTTACTAGTTCGATATCTTTGCTTTTTAGCGAAGATCGTACATCGGCACTACAGAATGAAGAGCTAGTGAAGAGAGCATCTTTGTGTTCCATGTACATTTCTACAGCAGGGTAAAGTCAGTAAATAAAAAAGGACAACAGTTGATCTTATAGTATGGACAGATATGTTGTTACCAACTTGAATGTGCATCTCACAATTTAACTTTTAGACTTTACAATGGACAGGCTAGATGTCCTCAATTCACCAGATCTGACATATTCTAATAGAAATGTGGTCCTCACAAGCATGAAAAAAGAGTACACACACACACGTCTGCTGTCATTTCAACAGGATGGACAGGAAGGATTGTCAAGGTCTTCAACAGAAATGAAAAAGATATGAAAAATACTGACAGTAATCTACTTTTGTATCTTATACATAATGATAGACATAAAAAAAGAACATGTAATTAAACGGCATATTAAAAGGAAGCTGAGAGCATTCGGAGATGTCCTGAATGTTTTGGACAACGGAACGTTTCTAAAGTGGAGACTGTTAGAGAAGAGGAGTTTTCAAGTGATTTTTTTCGGACAATTTAACTGGTTGTTCCAACACATTAAATGGCCCGGTTGACATCTTAACTACACTGACAATCAATATTTCCTATTACTTCCATTGTCAGTGGAAAAATAAAAACATGATGCCGGGGTCAAATGAGAGTGGCAGAGCATTAAAAGGTTATCACAGCTTCTCAATGCAGAAAATCACAAATAAAACACACACATGCAGAAACGATACCAACCTTATACTTCTTCAGAAATACACACAATTTTATTATTTTTTATGCAGAATATCTTCCAGCACTTTCCCAAAAAGTGCTGGAAGATATTGTATTTGTAGTGAAATGCGTAAGGTGGTTAAATTGCAATAAACAATATTTTTCAGTTCAGGAAAGAAAATCGTTTTTGTTTGGTTGAGCGTAAACATAAAAATCCTAGGTAGAAAACAACCCAGTTTAGAAGCAACAAAGCGCTTCCTCCAGAACCGGGCATTGTGGATCCCCTTTAACACATCCCAGCTGATTTCACATCAACGTGAAGAGTAGCAAACTATTAACCATGGGTTTAACATGTCAATCACACCATGTCAACCTATCACTTTGGGATGCTTCGGTCCGCCTCCTCCCTAACTCGCCGCGTGATATGCTAGTGACAGTTCGGGCGCTTTGATTGACAGCTTTCCTGATCCAAGCATAGGGAGGTGTCTGTTTGGATGTTTAGGACATGGGCGGGGGAGATTGGGCGGGGGAGATTGGGCTCAACGCATTAGGGGCGGAAGAACAGAATAAAGAGAGGTGGAAGACCGGTTGATCCTTTGGATAATGTTTTTTTGCATTTTGTGTGGCACGAAAGACAGCTAGGAAGGCGTGCCGTTGTATTACACAAGTTGAACACAATTTGGGGGTTCAACTGGGGCTCTGACTAGTCCTGCTAATAGGACTCCTTTAGCTGGGCCAAAGCAGAGGAGGTCAGTGTGGTTATCGTTTAGAATAAGGCTGCCAAAGTACCTCATAAGAAACGAGAGGGAGAGAGAGCAAAATAGTGAGGAGCGAGATAGAATGAGAGAGAGTACCCAACCCCACCCCCACCCCCACCCCTCGGCAGTGCTTTATATCCCATTACCGACTCCCTGCTCCAAAACCATCGGATTCCACACTGTTCTGTTAACCATCAGCAATTATCTCCCTGTCAGAGGTAAAGGTAACACATTTCCCCTCATCCAGCCAGCCGCTATCATGGGGTGGACACCAGCATGAGCAGACAGCCACTAAATCAGGCCAGCCAGCCAGTCAGCAAGCCAGACAAATGCACTACCTTGGAAAACATGGCCCTATCACTCAGGGGGGAGGAGGGAAGAGGAGAGGGAGTTAGAGGGGAGGGTGTTGGGGGAAAAGGATGAGTCTTCCTGTTGACCTTAAGACTTCCTTTTTTTCACTCTCACATTAAGGCCTCTCTCCCTCTTTCACTCTCTCTCTCTCCCTCCCTCGCTCCCTCGCTCCCTGAACCCTTTTCTCTGATTCTCTTCTCCTTGCTGTGAGAGATGGACTACCCTGGTTGCTGTAAACACACAACCCTTTCCCAAAATAAGAGTATAATTAATGGCTATTCCTAGGGTGGAGGTTCATCTTGTTGGCAGGTTTCAGGCTTCATCTAGTAGCTCAGGACCCTCTTTTATAGATGACACAAAGAGTGACCTCTCTAGATCCTATTGTGGAAAAACTAACAAACAAGAGTCCTTGGGTTAGATTTTTCTTTATTATTAATAGGCAAATAGTATCTCAACTCCATTTTCTGTATTCAGGGACCGGCAGTATCTAAGGGTGTAGACAAATCAACCGAATATTTTTGTCAGCACAATTGCTTGAAAAGATCTAAAAAACTTGAACCAAAATGAACAATGTGATTTCAGTTTAAACGTTCTGGGCAGGAAAGAAGGCAGACGAAAGCTATTGTTGTGCCTTTGAGCAAGGCACTTAACCTTGATTGCGCCTATAATAAATCAGGGTTAAACCGCTCCAGCTAAAGCAACCAAACGAACTTTGTTTCACATGTTTAGTCTATACCCACTTAATATGCATAAAAGTATAGAATTTATTACAAGCTGCATAAACGCGCAATTTCTTCATAATTAGCAAAAAAAAAGAAAAATACAGATTTACAGACCAAACCAATTTACACAAAAACAGATATTTAGGCAATCTAAATGTACTATTCCTAAATATGTATCATTAATGACTAGAATAATTTGCATATATGCACAATGGTGCAGTCTGGAAAGGGGGTATGTGTTCCAACAAAATACCAGCAACATTGGCTTGAGGAGGGCTTTAACATTGTTGAATGGTTTGGTGTTCCGTTCGATTTTTATTGGATCAAGAACCACAATTGTAATTTCGTCACTGGGTACCAACACAGTTGAGTTGTTTCAAGTACCAGACCATCTTACCTGATGAATGTCATTGAAACGCTAACGACAATCTACTAACAAGCTTCACAGCAATCCCTCATTAGCATATTGGTTTCAGAGCAGGGAAATGTGTGTCAGACACCCTGAATCTGTGGGGGTGAGGAGGACGGAGGAGTGGGAAGCGGTAAAGGAGGAGTGGGGGGAGGACGGAGGAGTGGGGGGAGGTAAAGAAGGAGATGGGAAGTGCTACCTGCCACTGAACTGCCAAGCCAGATATGGTGTGTTTAACGATAAGCTGTCTGTCTCCATCACTCTCACGCCAGTCCACCACACACACAAACACACACACACACACACACACACACACAACACATGCATACACACACAGGTACTGACACAAAACAGTACACCAAGGAGTTTAAGGAGGGCAAAATGACATTTCAAACAGCAAAGTTTAAAATGACACATTTCAGGGGATTTGATAGAATGTGCCATTGACTGTTATTAGCTGTCTAACGTGTTCCTAAAGAGCTTATAACAGCATTACAAGTCAATAAGGCTAGAATATGAATTTGTTATTGAGGATGTGGCCAGATACAATTCTATAACAAAGCCTTCACATTAACACTCCACTGAAAAACCTAAATGCCTAATTGTAACCTTGAAACTGGGAAAAAAAAAACTTCCAAGAGAAAACTCTGCCCAGGGAGGAAAACAGTTGGGGGGAAAACGGAAACAATTTCAGCACAAAACCAGCTGAGCACTTTGACAACAGGATTCCAATCCAAAGTAATATCACCTTCAGGATCCAATGGATAGTGGCTGGGTAAGCTATTCCACTCTGGCTCGCAGACGCACAAACCCGCACAAACCCGCACATTCTCGCACACTCTCGCACAAGCTCCCGACCCCAGAGGAACCCGCCGATATATTTGGGAATTGCACCTCGTTCCAACCGCTGGGAGATTTACAGGTGGCGTGGTGAATTTACACTTTGTCTTGTGAGCAACTCATCAGCACAATCCAATTACTAAGCTCCAGACAGTCAACAATCACATGGCCCACCGATGCTCCTCACTGCAGAGCGGCTTCTTTATGGCCCCCGGAAACTCTCGCCTCATCCCAGGCCTCTTCAAGGCACTGCCACCGTAACGGATACTACACTTAAAATGTGCTAGCAGGAATAAATTCTCACTCTTTCATTACCCCTACCTTGATTTACTTCATATCAACTGGCCGCTATAGAAAAAGATAACACATTGTAAATTACACCCATCCTGCTGGCTTGTTTCGGGAGGCGGGGGTAGCTGGGGGGGGGGGGGGGGGGGGGT
>JACXGK010005171.1:23962-34458 GCA_016801125.1 Novumbra hubbsi | reverse complement strand
CCTGAAGTACCCCCTCATGTTCATTTTCCTAGTAAGCCCCCAGGGTCCTGGTAGCCCTGGTTGAGGGGAACCACTGCAATACTGATGTGAAGTCCACATACAAATTACATTAAAGAGAGAATTAAAACAACTATCCTGTTTGTGAGATTATGTTAGAGAGATTATTATTTTTTAAACCTTGGGAACAGCAAGAAATAATACACTTTATATGTTTTATCTGTGTTGAACAGGACTTTGTGTTTGTGTGCGTGTGTTAGGATTTCAGTTACTTTTAGGTTAAGCCTTTACATGTTTTGGTTTGGTGTTATGACTAGGTTCGGTATGAGCATAAAGGCTAACCCTAATGTTAGGGTTAAGATTAGGGTTATCTTTGGTACTAGCGTAACAAGGAACATGGATCTTAATGTTTCCAGTCCCAAAGGGACAGAAAAACAAATATGCATGTTTGTGTTTGGGCATGTGTGTTAAGGGAGGTCATAGGTGGATCGTTGTGAGAGTTCTGGTTGGAATCAGGCAGAGATTACATGTGAATTTAATCTGATGTTCAGGATTACAGCCCATTAATCAACCACTGAATGAAGCAGTACACACAGTATTAGTATCATCAGAGGCGACTTACCAAGTCAGTGCTGTTACTGCTGGTGATCTAGGGTTGTTGTCACGGTGTAGCTTGCGTGTGTCAAGTCAACGGCAAAGCTGCGAGGGACGTCCTGGTCCTTGTCAACTGTTAAGGGCCGCCTTTTGGTACAGTGAAGGAGCTTTTTCTGTACCATTAAGTGTCCATACATACAAAGACTGTAACTATATTTGAAATCCTTCTTGGATGTACATTGTACAGTTCAAGGGTTGTAGGCTCAGACAAAGTTTCTGAAATGGGTTTGCGTGCATGATCTAGCTATGTCTGGCCAGGCCAGGAAAGGCAGTGTTGGCATTGTTCCTTCATCGCGATGGCATTATCACAGCGTGTGTCTGAACAGCAGAGGAAATACTCGGCAGTCATGAAAAGCCAATAAAAAACCCTCAGTCTGTTCCACAGCATAATTAGAGACTTCGAACACTAAGGACAATTAAAATTCTCCTCTTCCTCGCCCCACATCCTTTTCCTCAACCCCACATCCTCTTCCTCACCCCACATCCTCTTCCTCACCTCACATCCACTTCCTCACCTCACATCCTCTTCCTCACCCCACATCATTTCCCTCTCCTCCCACATCCTTTCTCTCATCCTCCCCTCCTCAACTGTTCTTCTAGGTACCCCTTTTACTGGGTCTATGGGGTCGGTTCAAACCCAGAGAAGGACGGCAATACTTTTTTGTGGTACTGTAAACAATGAATAATGCACATATGTTGCAGCATAAATAATGCTACAATAATTCTAAAGAAAAGACTAAGCGGTTCCCCAGCTCAAGTAATGATCAGAGAAAGTGTGAGGTCAGCGAACTGAACAAGAATTCACTTTCTTTTCATTGCCATGTTTTCTCTCCAGCTCATGAGCCAAGTTTAGGGGGTGTAAACAAAAACCTAAGAGAACAGCTGATACAAACAGAATAGCTGAAATGTTAAAACCAAAGTATGAGTCGTAGTTCTCTATAGCATTCTGATTTATATTTATGTGTGTATGTTTTTTTACACACAAAATAGATTTAAATATATGTAGTGTTTACATATGATAAATTATCATTTAAACCTTAGTTTTATCATAATGTTTTCCAAAACATTTCATGTCAGCTGTATTTTTTGGAGGACATTCCATCAAAACATTTTCTGAACGTAATAAATTTTTAGCACATCACACATTTTGTTTAAACAGTCACTTCAAATGTAATTTGCTTGATGATTCACCAGTATTGAAGGAGATAAAGGGACCCTCTGGTTCATACAAACATATTGTTTTATAAATGTACTCTACTAAATACATCTTTGGACGTGTAACTGTTGCAAGCCAAGCAGAGGAGCTCATTTTTAAGACTAACATTCCCTTTAATCGAGGTCCCAGATTTGAACAGAGAGTACAGGGGAGAAACCGTTTGGAAAATGATCAATTCCCCATAGGCCCCCTCTACACCACCCACAGCCAGTCTTATGTGCCACCACTCCCCCACCCATAACTTTGGGGGGTGCATGACACCCCAGCGCATCGTTTTGCATTGAAGCAAGCATTTTGACACGTGTGTTGCTCTTCATATGTTGTTTCCCAGGGCCCTGAGGCGGTTTAGCAGACATTCAGGCACCGCTGGGTTCATTCTCTGATATAACATAATTCCTTTTATTGATATGATGTACCGTAGATGATAAGATCCCTAAACTCCTTGCCATTTTACATTGAGAAACTTTATTCTTAAATTGTTTGCTCTTTTGGCCCATGCAGTCTTTTACAGAGTGGAGAACCCCTCGTCATCCACACTTCTGACTGACCCAGCCTCTCCGGAATGATCTTTTTATACCCAATCATGTTACTGGCCGGTTGCCAATTGACCTAATTTGTTGTGTGGTTGCATCACACAACTTTTCCAGTCTTTTGTTGCATGTGGGCCTGTCTTTTTTAAGAAACAAAATGCTGTCTTTGTACGATTTAATTAAATATAGGGTTTAAATGATTTGTACATCCTTGCATTCTGTTTAAATTTACATTTTATGCAGCGTGCCAACTTTTTTGGTACTTAGGTTACTTTGCTTTTACATTTACAGCTAGAAGGGGTCTGGAGAATGTGCCTTCTTTGCATCTGAGGTAGTGATGCAAAGTGCTGTGGCAGCTGTTTAGGGCGCCCCTTACTCACTGCATGTAGCCAACTCTCTGAACCCCTTCAGGTGATTCACTGGAATAGAACTGCTTACATTTCAAGAAAAACTTGATATATATATGTTTAGGTGCCACACAAAACATGTTGTTTTATTAAGAATAATTCTATATTTTGAGTGTACGATCAAACTGATACACAACATAACCAAGCAGGCCAGTTCTCGTGGAGGTCGCTCTATGTGCTGGATTGAGTCCCAAAACCCTGCCTGGATTTAAGTCCCGTGGGTTTCTCAGAGTTCATGCGCAGCGTGGATGGGGGAGCCTGTCTGCACGTTATAGTTGACCTCGCTAGAGTCACAGGAGTCAGAGTCCACAGAGGAGGGCGTAGGGGAGGGGGGGTCGTGGTAGCGGATTACTCTGGGAGGCAGGGCTGGCCCCTCCCTGCAAACCACCTCTCCCCCCTGACTCCATCTCTGTCCTACACCGGGCAGCAGGGTCCTCAGCTCCCCCTCAGACACTATTTCCAGCTCAGAGCCCCCCTGCCTAGGGGCTCTGGGAGGCACGGGGGGAGGGCACACCGCGGGAGGAGGCAAGTGTCTGTCTGCGAGTCCCCGCCGGTTCCCCAGTTCGACGTCCTCACAGGTGCAGTTCAGGCGGCTCTGTTCCCGCAGCTTCCTCCTTTGGCGTTTGCCCTGCTTCCTGAGGTGGCGAAGGCTCTCACGCCGTTGGTTCTCGCGGTCCCGGTTCTCGAAAAGCAGGGTTCCGGCGCAGATGAAAATGAACAGGCCGAGGCCCATGATGACAGGGCCCAGCATTTTCATCCGCTCGCTGTGGGAGCTCCCGCGGCCACCAACGGGGTTCGAGGCGGAGCTCGCATAGCCGGCTACGGCCACCGCCAATCCCACCGTCACCACGACAGCGCCCGCCATCAGCCACGCCCCAGGGGGGGAGCGGAGACGGAGTCTGACCCTCCGCTGGTTCCTCTTCTCCTGCTTCGGGAGGCAGGTTGGGCACGGCCCTCTGGTCTCAGATCCTTGGGAGGAGTCCGTGCTGCAGGAGGAGTCCAGCTCTCCAGTGGAGCCTGCTGCTGTCATCCTCTACCCACAGATTGGATAGACAGAGAGGGAAGGAGAGACACGGTGGGAAGGACTGAGGGGAGATGGGGTAGGGAGAGAAAATGGTTCAGTCGGGAAAAGAGAGAGAAAAGAGAAGGAGTGAAAGAGCGGGGTGGGGACAGAGAGATTGTTGAGAGTGGACTTGCTTTGGAAAACAACAGGAAATGACAGACGTGATAAGAGTACCAGACGTTCCTCACTCCAGTACTCCTTCTAAACTGAATCTACCCAGACATGTAGCCTACACAATCAAGCAAATAAAGGAAAATAAAATATAAAGCCACACAATTCTGAGATTTGCCATGAGCAAAATAGTCCCGGAGTCCTGGAACTTTTAATGGGTCCCAGTCACACTTCCAGTCTGGCGAATCAGACTTTATATGAACTTCAGACATTCATATATAGTTGTCAAACCAGGAAAAAATAATGCATACAAAAAATTGTTATTTGCGATACATATCAAACAGTTAAATACATGTTAGGCATGTTTACAAACTATAAGTGAAGAGTGTTTGACAAATGTTAACTTGCGCTGAATGTAGACTAGTCTGCTTTTAACGGAACCCCGTTGTTTTATTCTAGTTAGGATGTAAGCTTACCGTAGTCTTGTAATTCGTGACCATCTGCCACTACAGACCCATTGACCGGACCATGTACATGCCTGAATAACGTTAAAGTATGAACAATATGCCAAGTATATATTAACTATGATTGACGTTTTGATTGTTTTGCTGTTCTTATAGTCGGCTATATCTACGATGCTTTTTTGTGGTTCCGTTCCGATAATTTTCCTACCTTGATTTGGTTGTTTCTCCGTCGTTGACATTTCTTCTTCGCTGTTGCCATTTCTTAAACTATTTATCCGACATAATGCCCATTATTTCCTTTGTCCCAACATTCAAATGCTAAATATTGCCTCCTCAGCTCACTGTAAAAATTGTCCTGTTCAGTTTCGGCTCTTTTGAGATTAACATCTGTCCATCCTTGGTTTAAACTGGCGAGTACACAGCGCATGCGAGATGTTGGTCCTCATAACCTTTACTTTAACAGTCCAGAGCGACTATCAGTATTCATAAATCAATTAGTCATACATTTGTTCCCTTTTGAGTATGGGCTTAATGTTCTTGATGATTTCGTACTCTGCGCGCACTTCCCATATTAAATTCTGTTTTTTAAAGCCTACACTAGCGTATTAAACTGCGTGGGTGTGTGCGTGTGGTTGTGTGGTAGAGGTCGTGGGAATCTTTGGCTGGTCTGGCTCAGCCCTCCGATGACTCCAGTTATTATTAGTTAAAAGTGCAGCACATTGTGGATTCTGTGTGCCAAAGGGATAAAATGTACACATGCTTGTAAGAAAGACAAACTAAGGAAGCGTACATTAGGACGGAACGCTCAGATAGAAACCGTTGGACAAATATGCGGCTCAGACATATAGAATAAGGAATCATTTGAATATGTAACGTTCGATAACTGAACGTGGCACACGTGTGTGTGTGTGTGTGTGTGTGTGTGTGGGTGGGCCTGACCGGTGTGCTGTCGAGGGGTGGGAGTTACAAATATTGTAACGATGAACACAGACTAGTATTTTTTGTAACTGATATGACATTTGAGGAAAACCAATGTATGAAACTAAAAACTCTGTATTTCATTTATTCCATACCAGTCCAGTCATACACAAAGCCAACAGTACCATTACAACACCATCTGAAAAGTCAACAATACTTATCAATGTCCTTTAAATTAAAAATACATAAATACTGGTCTTGAATAAAAACAATATTGTTCATGTACACAAGCTCTTTGCAATATACTGCCATTGACAAAAAAAGTAGCTTTAAAAAATTCACAACATTTTTACAAAATGAATTCAGGCAATGGAAATTGTTCATTTCCTGGAAATAATTTGATTTGCATAAGCTTCCAAGAACAACTTATGAAGACAGAGGGTGTATAACAACCCCAGAGCTATAATACACTATTTACACAAGAGACCAAATTAACCTTTTTTTTTTTTACATTCAAATTGCATTCATTTTTTACCACTACTTCCAAAGCAATAACATTTTAAAAGATCTCTACAGTTGAGTTCTTTGACTAAAGTACCCAAAGCTACATTAGCCCTTTAGCCTTGTCATAGCGACATATTAATCTGACAAACACAGGTGCACAGATTCTCTCCTCCATCCACCCTATCCTCGGTTCATACCAACCTCCACGAGCTCAGAACTGTTGTGACCTGACTCCATCCGCTGGGGAGAAGTAGAACTACATGGTTCTTTTAATTTCACCTCGAGATTGTTTTTGCAGCTAATAAAACCAAGAAACATTCAAGTAAAAACATGTACTGACTAACCCTGTTCCCCTTGCTCAGGGCTTAGCCCAATTTAAATAATTTTTTAACAAATAATTTTATATAAATGTCAATATAATACATTTAAGAAGCCTTCACTTTAAAAGGTGCCTGCAAAAGTATGCTCTTATTCATTCAGAAAAACAAAGTTAAATAATAATTGTTGCTATTTTACAATATAACACACAAGCCAGATTGTCTGACAGACACCATGGGCAGATCTTTTCAATTCTCTATACTTCTACACCAATGGACACAAACTAGATATGTGAAAGCAGATTCCTGGTGGGATTACATCACAATGCTCAGACCTATCTAACAGGTTTCCATTGGTGTCCATGACGATCAAAGGGCATAAGGAGAGGAGGCAAGGAGAGGAGTTGAGATAAAACGTATCTACATTGACATACGGCATCGGTGGGGTTTGGGAGGAAGCCATTTCAGAGTCGGTCTCACTCCTCATCAGCGTTCTTTAGCATGAGGATGGCATTATATATCTTGAGGGCGGGGCCTAGTTTGATTGACAGAATTTTCACAATGTCTGCTTGGGTGAGAAGCAGGAAGGCCTCGCCGTCAATTTGCTGCAATGAAACACAGAGACACAAAAAAAAGCTCCAACTCAGAACGTGTGTGTTTAAACGTCAGTGGTAGCAGTTCATTTGGCTTAACTTCAACCATGTTGGGATTGTAAAGTGGTAATTTTTACCTCGGTCCTAAAAGTTGCTGCGTGCTCTTTGCACCCCTGGAGACCTTTGACAAAACTGGCCACCTGACCGACAGGGGGAAGGGGGAGATGTTACGAACACTTAAATTAATAATAAACACACACACAAAATACATTGTATTGGGTATAGGCTGTCTAGTGTGTGTTACTTCCTGGACAGCATGTGCTTTTATCTGTGTGTGCACATGTCTGACCTCGTCAGCAGTCCAGGTCGCCACTCTCTTAGCGGTGAGGCCCAGGACCTCAGGGAGCAGCTGGCAATGTTTATCCCAGCAGAGTGCCACCCTATGTGGGGGGGAGGAGGAGCCACCTGGGGAGAAAACAGATTCATGGAGCGCCTGCTGGAGAGACAGGCAGTCTGTGGAGAGACGGGAGAAATTAGGTGTTTATCTCCCCAACCCACAGACAATACACTGTATTATTAGGGTGGGGTGATGTTGGCAATAACCCAACAGTGTGTCTAAACATAACCCGCATCGGAATCGTTGTATTTTTATAGGGAATGCGTGGACTAAGACCATTTTAAGGACCTTAGTTAGTTACACACAAGATGACTGAATGTGCATATGATGATTCAACAACCTCTAGCTCAGTGGTTCTTAACCCATTCCTCAGGGAACCCCAGCCAGTCCGGGTATTTGAACGACCCTTTAGTTAGCACACATTATCCTCAAGCCCTTGATGAGTGTATCTGCTGGGCTTGTTCCGGGCTGCCGCTAAGATGTGGAATGTCTGGGGTTCCCTGAGGAATGGGTTGAGAACCGCGGCTCTAGCTTCTATTGTGCATTAAGATCAACTGTAGTAGGCCTCTTATTCAAAGTTTATTAAACTGATAAAAAGAAGTAACATTAAAATAGCTGCCACAGTTAAAACCGACTCTCCCAGGAAGGAAAGGAAACTCTCCCCGTCTACCTCTGCCATCACCACTCTCCTGCTTGACGAAATGCTGCTTCAGATACTTGGGGACTGGAGCAGACCTGCGAGAAGACAACATCGGCTCTTAGTCAACCAACAGCACGAACACAGTCCCCATTAAAACATCTGCTCTGGTGTTGTGTAGGAGTAAACATCTGCTCTGGTGTTGTGTAGGAGTGTGTGCGATGGTACTTTTTGGCTTTGGGCCCATTGTGGCTGGGCTCCGTGGGAACGCACGCTGGTTCACTCTGACTGCTGTTCCCGGATCTTTCCCCCTCCACAACCGCCGGCACCTTGGTTACACTACTATAGAAACAACTGTTACTATGGAAACAACCGTGTAACCCCCGAACCCAAAAGCATAGTCAGCATAACGCACAAGGACAACAGCAGGGTGGGTGAAATTCAGGGCGTTGATGGAGAACAACTGCTCCTCCATTTTGGAGAATAGTGCGTCTGGCTGATCTCAACATCCGAAAGGCAGAGTAACAGCCACGTAAACCCCCAATACCTGGTTTGAGGGGAGTCTTCTGCAGGCTCAGGCGGTTCCACCGTGGTGGTGGTGGGGGAGGTTGTCTGAGCAGGTGTTGGAGGGTCTGGCCGTCGCCCGCGGTGATGAGGCCCACTCATGGTCATAGGTCGCTCTCCACTCAGACGGTCCGGTACCAGACCCTCCCTGTTTAGGTTCATCTCAGAGTAAGGACAGCTCACCAACCTGAACACATACAAGAAATGTGTTTACGTGACCGTGTGTGTGTGTGTGTGTGTGTGTGTGTGAGCGGAGTGAGTGAGAGAGACTTACGTGTAGTGGGTTCCATAGCGGGGTCCCTTGATGTGGCCAACCCCATTGCATCCTGGGGTAGGACAGCCCTGCCCTGGGAGGACCGGCGTATCGGTGGAGCCTGAAATTCATCACAGAGTTACTACTACAAACTGGACCTCACCGCCTGTTTCATTAGCATGAGCCTTGAAGCACAGCCACACCCCCTTCATAGGGCCACGCTGACATGTCGGTGTGTGTGGGTCTCTCACCGGGGGGTTGTAAGGGGTGACCAGTCTTCTGACACCAGCCTATAGGATGCAGGTCAGGGCTGTCAGCGTCCACCCAGTAGTCATACTCCTCAGTCCAGCCATCAAAATGGACCTGAGATAGAGAGATACACACCCCTTCCTTACAAACTGTACAACTATAGCAGCATCTACTGTTATCCATGGGTACAACTAATGTGATTACTGTGTGTCCATGTTTACAACTGAAAGTGATTACGGTGTTCTAGAGACAGACAAAGCGTCACACATACCAAGTAACAGACAACAGTCATACAACCCCACTCTCACTCTCTCTAACGGCGTACCCTCAGTCGGTGGTCCTCCACCTCGGCGATGGTTGCTACACGGATGAGCATGGGGTTCCTCTTATCCACAGCCTCCAGTCTCATCCCAGCATGGAACCCATGGCAGGGGCGCTCCAGGACACATCGGGACGGATTTACCATCAGGTGACATGAAAAGGTAACAGCCACTGGGAGATACGGCCTCCCAAAATGGTGTGTGTGTGTGTGTGTGTCAGTCACCTGCTTGAAGGCGCGCGCCGGGGCTGCTTGTGTCCCAGTCTCCTCCATGTATTTCTCCCAGGAAAATCTCTTTGGATGCTTATACTCTGAGACACCACAAACACATACACTTGCCCTAACACCATTTTACAGTATACTTAAATATTGTTCAGAAAGGTGAGTGTGTGTTTTGTCTTACCTGCGGGTGTGGTGAGGGTCAGCTCAGCCTCTTCACAGTAGCCCACAGGATGGATGTAGGGGCTACTAGCGTCACACCAGTAGTCATAGGTGTCATCCCAGTTGTCGAAGTGTATAAGGAGGCGGTTGTCAACGACAGCGGCGATGGTTGCTACGCAAATCAGATAGGGGTTCTTCTTGTCCACCGCCTCCAGCTTCATACCCGCACGGAACCCAGACGGAGTCACCGACTACACACACACACACACAGTTTACATGCAAACATCTGAATGGAGAAAAGGTCCCCCAGTAACGCAGACAGGTCAAGGTCATAGTCTCACCGTGTTGAGGCTCTTGAAGAGGTGTTTGGGCGCCAGCTGACCCCTGCAGTTCTTCACGTACAGGCCCCAGTTAAACTCTCCATCCTTACAACCTACACACAATGTAGAAGGTGTAAGTTCTCTGACCACCAAAGTGACCATCAATTCCTGTAAAATGTGTGTTTGTGTGTGTGTGTGTGTGTGTGTGCACCTTTGGGAAGCAGCAGTTTGTGTCCCATCTTCTCACACCAGCCCGCTGGCTTCACATCCCAGGTGTCAGCATTTACCCAGAAGTCATAGCACTCCGGATAGCCGTCAAAATGAAGTCGTATCCTATAACCCTGGATCTAAGAGGGAGAGAGAAACGCCATGAGGAGAAGGAAAGCCCAGGGCGGTGGGTGTGTGCAACCTGATGGAGTGACACGTACCTCGGCTACGGTGAGCACACAGAACAGAGAGGGGTGACATGGGTCCAGCCCCTCCAACTTCATCCCCACCTTGAAGGCATTTCTGCTCTGAGGAAATGACTGGTGCTGCAAAACACGCGTGACAGCCCTTAACATGTCTGTTTAAGGGTGTGTGTGTGGGGGGGGGGGGGGGGG
>JACXGK010005171.1:0-23862 GCA_016801125.1 Novumbra hubbsi | reverse complement strand
AAACCAACATTAACAAGCCAAACGGGTGACCAGTGGTCCGATTAGACAAACATCAATGCCTTATCATGCCAAATATATCCCCTCACTCCAACTCAAATTCTGAGCTAGTTTATTCCGGGTTGGATTATTTCATACAGTATTTTTTTAATACAGCTGGCTTCACACTCCTCAAACGTCAAACTAGAAGGCCTAAACAAAACCATGGTTCACATGGAACTGAAAACAAACACGCTAATAACACGGATAATGGACTGGTCTGCACTGCGCTCTCAAGTGTGGTACAAGTGCGCTAGAGTTTGGGGATGGAAACCACCCATGAGGACATACCCATCCTGGCCAGCTTAGCAGCTCTCCTCCCTTTAAAAGCCTTGGCCTTCTCCTGTAGGGGCACAGACAGAGTCAGCTAACACAAACCAAAACTGTCCTCCACTTTCCAGGAGCAGTGTTGGAGATGTCTTATCGTCACCTCTTCCTCCTCCTGGTTGTCCTCTTCCTCATCACCAGAGTCCATGTACATCTTCCTCTTCTTCCTCACTCGTTTTCCAAGTCCCTCTTTCTCCCTCTGTTCACCGGGAGATGACCTACACGACCACAGACAACAGGTTTTTCTGTGAAGGTGCTGTTTTAGGCATTAGCTGTTATTAGGGGTCGCCAACCTTGGTCCCGGAGGGATATTTCCCTGGTTGTTTTCATTCCAACCCCATCTATATGCAGCCTTGTTCAGTAATTAGCTGTCTAGAATCAGGCGTGTGAAAACCCCATAGACAGTACCTTGCCAGGAGCAGGGTTGGAGACCCCTGTCTTAAGAGTTGAAATCTTTACCTGCCACTGGAGGGTTGGGCACAAATGGAGCTGCAATATTTTCCCTGGAGGAACCTCTTTTCTGGGCCTGAGCGCCCACATGATCTACAGCTAGCCATCTCAACACTGGGGCTAAACTCCGTACTGGGGACCACCTCTGCACTGGATCCTATCTCAACACTGGGGCCCACCTCCACGCTGGGCACCTCATCGGTGGGACTCTCCTCTAGAGACAGAAGCACAGGGCCTTGAGCGGGGGAAAAGAGCGGAGTCACATTGAAGCATTTAAGCATCGTTGAGGAATTTGCTAAATAATCTGGGAGCATGTAGTCAAGTAATATATTAAAAGGCAGTATTGTATCATCAATACAGTCACAGGTAATTTGCATTGTTT
Source organism: Novumbra hubbsi (assembly GCA_016801125.1). Classification (NCBI taxonomy): domain Eukaryota; kingdom Metazoa; phylum Chordata; class Actinopteri; order Esociformes; family Umbridae; genus Novumbra; species Novumbra hubbsi. Next base: position 22,667 of record JACXGK010005171.1, on the reverse strand, counting down.
GCCCAAAATTAATAATTTGTGTTATTCTGCCAAAGAACTGATAAGTATTTTTGCAATGTTGTTGGGTAAAAGTTGCACTAAGAAAAGTGGTACATATTTGTCACTGGCTAGTTAGCTAATTCAGTCCAGCTCCAACAAGCCACCATTTTACAATAGAATAAATTACAGGATGGCAAGTCACTTACTGTGGTTACTGTTATGCACCAATTGACCAAAGCAAATTCTTTGTACGTGTAAACTACCTGGCAATAAAGCGGATTCTGATTGGAACTGCCACACCCAGTAGAATGCTAATATACAATTTGTTGACAAAAAACATTTGGGATATTCATGTTCCACTTTCAAAGCCGTCTGTTGCCCCACAGCTAAAATCACCATTATCCACTAGTTTACTTGTAATCTATGAATGTGCATTTATACAAGTGATATGACAACAGCCAGAAATAACAATGTATCAAGGGTGAATGAACGGTTTTATTTTGACCAAGCCTGCAGCTGGGCTTTCTCTCATATTTATGAAATTACCATAAACCATCTAAATATAAGCAAAGCAACATAAGCATGAGTTAAACACTACTGTTTATTATTTTTATCTGAAAATATGTTTCATTTACCTTTAGGCACAGGCGACCGGACTTCCTTTGCTGCAGAGACGGCTGTGCTACTAACTAATTGGGCTTCAGGGGGAGGGGTTGAACGTTTTGCCTGAGCTGGTTTCTGAGGGGATGGCCCGGTATCCTGGCCTTTGACCTCTGGCTCTGTCACAATCTCTAGAGTTCCAAATTCTGTCATACGAAACTGAGAGACCAATCAGTTACACACACCTTTCTATGGGAACACGTAATTATCACAGCACATAGCCAAGTAATTTCAACTTCAGGGATAACAATCTGTCCAATTAAAAAGATCAGCAATTGGCCTCTCTAGTTAGTGATTGTGAATAAATGTCACTTGTTTTTAAAGTGACAACAGGAGCACTGGAGAAGAAACAGCTAGACAACCCCCCTAAAGGCAATGATTTTGCAGGTGGAGGCCACGGACAATTGCCATCTCCTTATCCTTCCTGACTGATTGTTTTATACTTTTGCATTTTGGCTAGTGTCCTTGTCACTACTGGTAGCATAACGGGGTACCAGGAGACCCGCCACTACACGAGAAGAGCTGGTCAGGGCCGTAAAAGGGCATTAACCCAGCAGCAGGACCGGTATCTGCTTCATTGTGCAAGGAGGAACAGGTGGGGCACTGCCAGAGCCCTACAAAATGAGCCCCAGCAGGCTACTGGTGTGCATGTTTCTGACCAAACTGTCAGAACCAGACTCCATGAGAATGGCTTTAGGGCCCAACGCCCTCTAGTGAGACCTGTGCTCACAGCCCAGCAACATGCATGCGACTGGCATTCACCAGAGAACACCAGAAATGGCAGGTCCGCCATTGGCCCCACTCTCTTCATATATGAGAGCAGGATCAGCACATGCGACAGACATGAAAGAGTCTGGAGACGCCATGGTGAACGTTATGCTGCCTGCAACATCGTCCAGCATGACCGGTTTGGAGGTGGGTCAGTTATGGTCCGGTGAGGCTTATCCTTGGAGGGTTGCCCAGACCTTTACATGCTAGCCAACGAAACCTCACTGCTGTTGGATACCAGGATGAAGTCCTCAGACCCATCATCAGACATCACGCTGGTGCAGTGGGCCCTGTGTTACTCCTGGTGCCCCATGCCTGCGTAGACAAGTCCTGGATGACGAAGGCATTGTTGCCATTGACTGGCCCTCATGTTCCCCAGACCTCTGGGATGTAAGTATCGGTGCATCCGTTTCACGAAGTAGCACCACAGAGACGGTGCATCTGTTGCCACCAAGTAGCACCACAGACTGTCCAGGAGATCCCTGATCCAGGTCTGGGAGGGGATCCCCCAGGACACCATCCACCATCTCATCAGGAGCATGCATAGACGTAGTCAGTAGTGCATAAAGGCACATGGGGGCCATACACACTGCTGAGTCACATTATGAGTTGCCTGTGATAAAATTCACACAAGATGGAACAACCTGGGATTTCAGTTGTTTACTTTTTGTCGAGTTTGACTCCAACCCTCAAACGGTTAGTGATTTGGGTTTCCATTGATGGTTGTTACCTCATTTCGTTCTCAACTAATTACACAATGTACATTGATTTAGAGTTTTTGATGCATTTCCTTCATGGGTTCCCTTAATTTTTTTGAGCAGTGTATATAAAACGGAGTCTTGTATACATGTAATACATCTGTATATACACAGACAGACACACAGCCATGTACCTTGATGTCGCTGCCGGGCAGTGTGGCAATGCCATCTTTCCAGTCAAAAGCGCCCATCATGTCAAAATCCGTCCCCTGGGAGGGGCCATCACCGGGTGGGGTGTCAGTCATTTCTCCTTGCACCGACATCAATCAATCCATCAGCCAATCAATCTATACGTCAATACCATATATGCAGGTGTCATATCCAAACAAAGGTTGAAATTCATTGTCAATACTAATTATGACATGCACATTGGGGAAGTCATATTACAAAAATTACACAGTGTGATTCCAAGTCTTCTGTGGACAAAGTACGGTGGCAATCAATGCCTTTGTTTTCCTAACCCAGGCATCTTTTAACTTTGGCATTTAGAAACCTTGCCAGGGGACCTAAAACAAAATACGTATTGCTGTCAAACCTTAGAGATATTACATGCATTTTTTGGTCATTTGGTTGAACAATTGCATTAAGAATGGACTTCACAATCATGTCGTTACATTACTGATTTTTTCCCGAGAAAAAAATATTTGATTCCAGGAAAAACAACAACAACTAAGAAAAAAACATCGAAAAGGAAACCGGTGCGTGCATGACAAGTCCTAAAGAACATCTCATCGCCGCAAGAGGGCGACTGTAATGTAGACTGACTGTTACTATTGTGGATTACACCATGCACTTCTAGTAAGCAAAACAGTAGATATTTCACTTTTGAAAGCTAAATATCACAAAACAGACGCACAACCTCTCCCATAAGGGTCAGCCTACAACACAAGTATTGACAAACACCGGGAGAGACGTGTCAAATACAAATTAAAAGAACAAGTTCAGGTTTTCCTTGTTTTAACTGTATCTTAATAAATCTGTTGTTCTGATTGACGCAAACAAAAGGGATTATACAATAATGATTGATTTCAATGAAAACAGTGTGTTCTACGCCAAAAGTTCAGATTTACGTATGTTTTAATCAAACTAAGATCACGAAATAACGTTTTCGTCTCGACGCTGGATCAACACTATTTTCTTCAAATAAATTACATGTTTGACTGAAATAAACGTAGAGGAAGTAAACATTCAATTGTGCTATTCGACAGCTGTCACTTTAGGTTCCCAAAATAAAGCCTCGAATTTATTCCGACCATAAATAAAGTGTATGTAAGAGAGCGCCCATGATTAGCATTCGTCTTATACAAAATGGCGGAGCATAGGAAGAGGCCACCAACACGTTAAAACTATGTAAATTACTCAAGTTATTTATTGAAACACATATTGCAGTGTCTTGGCTGTCAAAAAACAACAAATATATACCCTGCAATTTAATATGTTAGTGTTTTCCATCACCGTGGCTATTTTCTTTACTTTCCCCTTGTCTCGGAATGTCAGCCAGCTAGCTTGCTAACTGATTTTGGCTAGCAAAGCTCCACTACGGTTCAATTCAAACTGGTAGCTATAAGGTTAGCCACTGGAACTAGCATTGTGGCTTGATGTAGCGAGGTAAGGGGCAATCAGTACCGTAATAAATAAGTTTGCAGGTTTTGAACCTTAGAAAATGTTTTGGAACAGACTTCCACAACAGTTGATATAAATAAATAAATAACCGCCCCTACACTGCGTTATTTTGTTCCATGGTAAAATATACAATTGCTTGCTTTTAATTTCTTCATAAGAAACTTGATTCTCCGATTTATCTTTACGGTTTAAAATCACAGTACAAATAGCAAGAACAGGTGCAAACTATAAAACAAACGATGCTTTAATGACAGCTGTTGTTATTCGCAAAATTTAATGTGCAACAGCAATTATACTATAAGAAAATTATGGAACTCACCTCGTTTCTGTTTTAACTCTTATTTTGAGCTGGATAGTGGATGCAATGCGCATGCGCCCAATGAACGCCGTCTGCCAACTTTAGATCTCGACAAACTTGAGCACAACTATTGATTGTCGATTCGTACAGAAAAACTGACGCAGAAAGTTGAGTAACCATCTATCGTATATATCTGAGTGTTGTCTTGTGTATTTTCAGAATATCACAATATCAAGTCTGAGCGCAGGGGCGTATAGCGTCGGATTGGCATAGCGCGCGATTTCCATTGTGGTCAACATGTAGCCTTTGCCATCAATAACTTTTTACGTCACCACCAGTCAATATTAACAACGAGCGCCTCTAAGGGGGTCTCAACGCGCTTCTGGACCAACAATCGTAACAGCTATATTGTGACAGGGTTACTATTCAGGCCTTTGAAGTTGTCCGGAAACGGAGGGCAGGTCATTATTAAGCGGAGGAGTTGATAGGAATAGCGAAAACATTACGGTTGCGAAAAAAGAACGCCAGAAATCTCACGACACAAAGTTCTGAAGAGTAGCGAGTTGTCCGCAGTATAGCTCGGTATATGAGCCCTCTGCCCCAGCAACGCAGTATTCCTTGACATCCATAGTCTCACACTTCAGGGCCCTCAATGATGTTCCCATAAACACCAAGAAATAAATAAACAGTTGTTGCTGCTTTGTCCAAATGCATTACAGACAAAAACTTTGGGGAGTTATTGCAAAACAAACAAATGGTTGGCCTGTCAGTCAGTCTGTTAATGTGTGAGTCAAAAACGAGAGATACGTGCAATAAAACAGTTTGAAGAACCCCATAAATGCCACACTAACAAACAAAATTCGGCTAATATTTCGAATATTCAAGCCGAGGCGATTTCAGAACAGATTTTTATCTTACAAATATAGCCATAGCGATGCTCGGCTCCTTGCGTCTAGTATAGGATGTACAGGTTTAGGTTCAATGGTCTTATGCGCACGATGCACAAGAACCACTATATACCACGACACTATTTCCAAGTATTGATTGGTCTGCGTTTTTATTGACACACAGAATACAGGCAAAATTCACACGGTCTAACTAATGTGATTGTAAGATTTGGTGCAACAATGGATTTGCACGTTTGTTACACATACCAGTGCCTTTATTTACTATTTAATTAAATGTTTAGGCCTAATCGTAAATAAATAGTTCGTATAGTGTTCTTATTCCAAGGGAAGTGTAGGCCAACCTAGGAGGGCGTCCCCTACTCAGGAAAGGACACGAACTGGAAAAGGATTAGCGATACTTTTAACTAATGTAAAATGTCTCAGAACCCCGTCAACATGGTGCAAATGGTCAAATATATAATATATTCGGATGGACTTGGGAATTAACATTTTGGGATGGTTTTGCCATTCAAAAGCTACACAAATATTTTCGAGGTCAAGAGTTTTCTTGAGAAGTAATTTCATACAATGTGTGACAGTCACTATCAATCTATGGGATCATTTATGTGACCACTTTCTGTAAGAGAGAATAAGTAATTCAAGTTCATAAAAATCATAATAATTAAAATCATTTTTTTTTGTAATTGTGTTTATAATATGAATAAATATCCTACCTAAAATATGTAATGAATCATGTTAAACCATGTACAATTTAAGGAAATGAGATTCAGAATAACAAAACAACAAAAACCGTAAAGACGATGTGGAATGCCCCACCCACTTGACTTCATTAAAATGGCAGATTTCTTCAACTGTGATGTTCATGCTAGTAATGATGGTCACTGGAGGCCTGCTATTCTCGAGCGCAGGCAATATAATCCCCGAGTTATACTGTATGTACTGTAGGTCCTTATAAATAAGACTGCCGTTTTAGTAGTTTTCGCTAGATGGCAGTAGAATGATGTTTACTCGCGGATTACTGTATACGATGCCCAGACAGATATATTATTATCAACATCAGAAGAACGACTAATTCAAACCATGACATGGCCTTCAGGGGTAAAGTGGCCGACACGAGGGTAAGAATACTGTTTACTAGTATTTTAAATCTGATTATCTGACCTCCACGCAACCTTATAGTTTAAAATATGAACGCTCAGAAAAAAACGCTAAATCCTCAGTTTGTTGATGACTTTTAAGCATGAGATTAATTTATATTAACCGGCGTGTAATGTATTTTTTTGCGAATAGCAAATGCAACAGATGATGATCTTTACATCTGTGCACATACATTTGTGCACATAACGCATTTTGCTTCTTATCTGCGTACAGCGCATAGTCCCTGCATGGCATGTTAACGTTCCGCCATTTGATAACAGCTGCAAAAAAATTATCGAGGAATTAGTTGTATGGACTAGCAGTCACAGTTTTGCTATCTGGGCGCCGAATTTCGAGTGCAGTATCGCCTATACATGATTACTCTCTCCCACTTTTCCGTAGACCGTGCTCGTGCACCTGCTATTGTGCCTCGTCATATTCTACTCTGTCTACTACATGATTGGGAGTTTGTGTTTCGGAGCGTTCAGGTGCGACCCCTTTTCTTCTATGTTCAGGTGTGGGTATTGACCCCACTGCCGTTGCAGTCAACCTGTCTTGCATTGCCTCTTAACAACATAATGCCGGTGACAAGAGAGGGACACAGACTCAACCACCCTCACTATCTCCTCCTCCATTATTTTAGGTCTTTGATCAGCTGTTCTTTTGTTTGCATGCAGGTTAGAGCACTTTGATGGACTTATTCCCTTTGATTTTAAGACTGAGCCAACCAACTTGGAGTCCAACTCTAAATACCTAGGTGAGCAGATGTGTATGGTCATTTGTGTTTGTTTCCTTCTGCAGAAATGGTTAATGATATATTCTGTGGTTGCAGTGAACCTGCTATCCATGGAGCTCACCTATTTCTGCAGTGGTTTGCTGTTTGCTGCCGTGGTAAAGAGATGGGTCTGGGACTACGCTCTCACTGTCACACTACTGCACGTACTGCTTACCAGCCTAGGTGAGACACACACCGGCTTATCTCTGGGTGATCTCTTACAGGCAGAGCTGAGTAGCCAAGGCCAGCTTTGATGACATCACTGAATGGGAAGTGGAGTTCAGAAGCAGCGAAACACAATTTAAGGCTTCTATGGCGACCGTCATACTTGTTCTTTCATTTCCTCTCCTTGTGTGTCAAGGGTTTGGTATATCTCTAGAGCAACATGATAGACACTTCACTAACCTAAGTCCGGAGTGGTAGATGTAATGAGAATGTTTTTGTAATGTGTGTGTTGCAGTGATGTTGGAGTTTCCCTTGGTTTGGCAGTGGTGGCTGGCCCTTGGTAAGACACTATGTCTCTCAACTAACATAAATCCTTGAACTACTAATTTGTTGTGTTTATTTGCTTCATTCATTTTTGTGTGTGTATTGTTTGAAGGTAGCGGTTTGTTCCTGATGATCTGCAACGGTCAGCTGATTGCATACTTCACCTGCCAGAGTGATCAGAGTTACCCCAACTTTAACAGCTACTGAGTGCTCACACATCAGAGTTCTCTGTGGCTAGTAAAGTAAAAATGAAGAGAAACCAAACAACCCTGTTGCCTTTGGGTCTGACTATTGTACTGTAAGTTGTTTACATATGTATTATATTATCTATCGACTGGTTTCCAAGCACCAGTTTTCCAAGTGTTTCTCTATTGAGCTTTTCAGTCCAGAAAACCATTGCTTTACATGTGCTGCCATGTTAAATTCTGTACTGTTTTCTGTATTTTGAATGTTAATTATATGAGATTGTTAAATATGTAATGTATGTATTACTAACATCTTAGACCAATTAAACCAGCGGTTACCTCACACCGTTGGTTTGGCTCCTCACTACCTAATTTCCTACGCACACACACATAGACACACAGATATTGCTGATTCATACTGTACCTACGTTGCAAGAGTATATTTGGTGTAAAATCTGAGGTGATGTTAAACCATAACCTAGTTTTAAGTTACTTTGATCTAGTCTCCTAACCTTTCACTTTGGACAAGTAATGTGCTGGAGCTGGACTCTGCCTGGCTCACCCTTTGACCCCAGATGCAGTAGGGAGCTCTGCCTGGCTCACCCTTTGACCCCAGATGCAGTAGGGAGCTCTGCCTGGCTCACCCTTTGACCCCAGATGTGGTAGGGAGCTCTGCCTGGCTCACCCTTTGACCCCAGATGCGGTAGGGAGCTCTGCCTGGCTCACCCTTTGACCCCAGATGCAGTATAGAGCTCTGCCTCAATCTCACCACAAGTTCTAACCCTGCCTGAGCCACAGTGCTCTGTGAGATAGACAAAGCTGATACATAATAGATTTTATTTTTTTTAAATGTATTCAACTCAGGTTTAAAAAAGAAAACTCAAAATAAATGAGGGATCTGTAACTCCAAACTCAACCAAAGGTATATAACCCTGTGAAGGCTTCACTGGCCAATCCCTCTGACACGAGGGTGTGGCCCAAACCAAGAGAGGAGGGGACTGGAAGGAGTGTGAACTTAGGGTCAAAATATTGCACATCACATGGACTCGAATGAGAGAGAGAGAAAAAGAGAAAGGGAGAGAAGGAGAGGGAGGGAAAGGAGTTGTGAAAAGTAAGCTTAGACTTATCAGGCATCTTAAGATAAACATAGATTTTGCCCAATGCTAACCTGACCTATAGCCCCAATAAAACACACCAGCTTGGGAATGAATGTGGGAGGGACTCTCCTGGCCAGCAGATTGTTCCAGTTAATGGACAGGAAGAAAGAGTGGTCCTGCAGCTCTGCCTACATGCACAGGGAGATGACAGCAGTGTGTGTGTGTGGCGGGGGGGTAAAGCAGATACTTACAAGGTCACGTCACTTTCCCAGGCGTTTGTTACTGTCATTCTCCAGCGGGCCTTGCAGCCGAGATGGAGAGGCTTGGGACACAGTACTACGGAGCTTCAGGGGGGAGAGAAAGACCTGGATATAGGTGAAACAGAAGGTTGTAAAACATGTGTGCAGTGATGACGCATGATATGGATATAGGTGAAACAGAAGGTTGTAAAACATGTGTGCAGTGATGACGCGTGATATGGATATAGGTGAAACAGAAGGTTGTAAGACATGTGTGCAGTGATGACGCATGATATGGATATAGGTGAAACAGGAGGTTGAAAGATATGTGTGCAGTGATGAAGCATGATATGGATATAGGTGAAACAGAAGGTTGTAAAACATGTGTGCAGTGATGACGCATGATATGGATATAGGTGAAACAGGAGGTTGAAAGATATGTGTGCAGTGATGAAGCATGATATGGATATAGGTGAAACAGGAGGTTGTGAGATATGCATGCAGTGATGAAGCATGATATGGATATAGGTGAAACAGGAGGTTGTGAGATATGCGTGCAGTGATGAAGCATGATATGGATATAGGTGAAACAGGAGGTTGTGAGATATGCGTGCAGTGATGAAGCATGATATGGATATAGGTGAAACAGGAGGTTGTGAGATATGCATGCAGTGATGAAGCATGATATGGATATAGGTGAAACAGGAGGTTGTGAGATATGCGTGCAGTGATGAAGCATGATATGGATATAGGTGAAACAGGAGGTTGTGAGATATGCGTGCAGTGATCCCGGCGTGACCCAACAACACCTCAGGCGCCAGGTACTCAGGGGTTCCACAGAACGTGTGCATTGTCCCACTCACAGACACTCCCTCTTTACACTGCCCAAAGTCGGTCAGAACCACATGACCCGTCCAATAGGATGGTTCTCTGACTAGGTCTCTTCAGAGAGCTAACAAGTGTTAAATCACTGAGGAAAACAATGTGTTATGTATTTGTCTGTGTGTGTGTACCTATACATTATGTTTAGAGAGTGGATGTATCCCAGGGCTTGAATGTTGCTCTTGAGATGGAAAAACAACTCTCCCCCATTTACATAGTCCAGGACGAAGTCCAATCTGTGTAAGGTCTTGAAGGACAAATGGAGCCCCACCAGAAATGGATGCTGTGGTCCCTTTAGCAACACACTTCTATATATCACAGTTCTCTGCGGCAAGGAGAGAAAGCACAGGTAAAAGGTAGATTGATGGAATAAAATAGAATGAGTACAATAGAATTGAATAAAATAGGATGTAAATATATACTTTTTTCTTTTTCATAAGTTTTTCAGTAAAACCTTGACGACATAAACACCTCCACTCTGTCTTTGTCTTACTAACAACACCTGCAACAAAATAAGTCACAAACACACACACACATACACACACGGAGGGTTTACGTCAAAACCGAGAACTGATTGGTCATAGATCTCCTCTTAATACTCACAGATGCCTCCCCGCTCTAACCTGTTAATACTCACAGATGCCCCCCGCTCTAACCTGTTATTACTCACAGATGCCCCCCATGCTCTAACCTGTTAATACTCACAGATGCCTCCACCGCTCTAACCTGTTAATACTCACAGATGCCACCCCTGCTCTAACCTGTTAATACTCACAAATGCCTCCACTGCTCTAACCTTTTAATACTCACAAATGCCCCCCCGCCCTGACCTGTTAATACTTACAGATGCTCCTCCTGCTCTCTCCTGGTAATACCTACAGATGCCCCACTGTTAATACTCACAGATGCCCCCCCTGCTCTCTCCTGGTAATACCTACAGATGCCCCCCTGTTAATACTCACAGATGCCCCCCCTGCTCTCTCCTGGTTATACTCACAGATGCCCCCGCTGCTCTCTCCTGGTAATACTCACAGATGCCCCCCCTGTTCTCCTGGTAATACTCACAGATGCCCACCTGCTCTCTCCTGTTAATACTCACAGATACCCCCCTGCTCTCTCCTGGTAATACTTACAGATTCCCCCCCTGCTCTCTCGTGTTAATACTCACAGATGCCCCCCCTGCTCTCTCCTGGTTATACTCACAGATGCCCCCCCCGCTCTCTCCTGGTTATACTCACAGATGCCCCCGCCCCACTGTTTCCTTCGTTTCTCTCTCTTTTTTCTCTACTCTCCACTCTTTGACTCTCCTCTTGTAAGATCCTCTTAGTTTCCAAGCTTCACAGAGACAACAAGGACAGATCTATGCCTGAGTGGTACTGTAAGGTGAGATCAACTCAAGATTTCTCAGTCATATCATTTAGATTGTGAGAAAGACAGTTCTCTGACAATCTCTTACCATATTATAATGACAAAGTTCATAATTATAAGCACTGAAAATGTGCAGAAGTTATCATAGGTTTCAATGACAACCACTAATACACGTCTTTATATTCAAAATGGTAATTTTTCTTAGCCAATTAAGCTATAATACCAATTTTGAAGTCTTAATGCTATCCAAACTTGTTTATGAACTTTAGACTATATTAATTAATTACAATTATTAATTATACTTAACATTATGTTACCAGGCTAACAGTTTCTCTTTAATCATTATTGACACCAAACCAACTTGGTTTAACATGTCCCAGCTATCCCAATATACAATCTTTAAACGTCTATTAACTGTGGCTATATCAGTTAGCATATTTTCAATGAATTAACCCTAAAACGTAAAATACATAGGATTATAAATATTAGATTATCAATATAGATAATGTAACATACATTAAAACACAAAGATAGTTGTGACTGTTGACATATTTGCTGATTGGACACCAGTTTGTGCATGAAGTCGCTATAGTCCTCTTTCTTTCCATTGAGCAAGAATTAATGGAAAGAAAAAGTTTTTTACAAGACTACAGTTTAGTATCAATGACTTCACTAAGGTCATGGCAATCGAATCTTAAAACAAATGATGCAAACCAGGTATAAAAAGCACGATTGATATTAAGAACATGCAAGAATACCAATAAAATCACATCTGTCAGTGGTAATTCGTTATAACGGCATAATTGCCCAAATGTCAAGCATTTAGCGAGAAAGAATGGTTGGCCACCTAGCACTCAAACAAAAAAAACATAGTAACTTCAGTAAAAAATTCTAACATTATCTATCTGTTAAAAAGTAATACAAGCGCTTTCATTTTAGCATAGCATAGTTTGCATCTTGGCTGTGATACACCCATCTGAAAAATATAATCAAAAAATGAAATGGTTGAATGCAAACAGCTAGAGAATATAAACGGCTTAAGTCCTTGATGTTCTTGTAATCAAGTGGCTCGGGCAGAGTCTTTTCTAACCAGTTTATCTGGACACAGCCCGCGCTCTTAACACATGTTCAAAAACGAGATTTCAACAACCCCACGACAAATAGCCACTGACGTAATTGCATCGAAGTCACCCGAGTAGGATGTATTACCCTACTGTGCGCTGGGGTTTGGGCTCAAGTGTTTCCACGAAATAATTTGGGTTTTGTGTCAAACGTAAAATCTAGGTTAGTTTGTTACTTTGCTGACAATAAGGGTTAGTTTTAGGCGTTAGGACTAGGTTAAGTTTAGGAATAACGGTTGGGTTATTGAGGTTAAGGTTAGATTAAGGTAAGGTTATGGTTAGGGTAAGGTTTAGGGGGCAAGGAACATGGATTTCGCCGCAAGGTTAGAAAAACAAACGCCTGTATATGTGTGTTGGTCTGGTATAACTGCACTTTATAAGGTTTTTTATTCCGGCAGAACACACCGAAGGGTGATTAATGTTGACTGATAGTTTGCATTGACCATTTCTTACATGTTATGTACGTTGTTAAACACCAAAATAAAAACATCTAAACAACAGTCAAAATAAATGAAAAGAGAATGTGTTTCTTATCTGTGTTAGTTGTGTAACAGGGGGAACAGATCCTCCGATTGAGGCACATCAATTTATTTTGTGGTTGCCATGCTAACCATGACTAGGGATCCCACCAAGGGAAGGGGCGGGGGTCTCCGGAATGGCACAGGTTTAAAGTCTAACCGGCAGTACAGCAGAAATCCTGGCCGCGAGAGATTAATAACGCCATTGTATGGGAAATTGTATGTGATGGTGAATATTCCATCAGCAACCTCCAGGGTTATTAACATTTGCAGAATTAGAAATTGAGAAAAATGTTTATTCGATGACTACTGAAGATTTACTGAACTCAACACCTAACTATCCTTTGTGTGCCAAAGAGTGGATCAATATTACACTATGTAACTTTCTAAAGGCACTATGTATGCAGAAGTCTGGCCTCAACTTAAGCATATAGAAACTTAAAATGTATTTATAGACGAGTTAATATGAAGTGGGAAACTCACTTGAAGTGGTAAAAAGGTTATTGATCGTTCGGATTTAATGCTGATTTATGATATATGTATGTAGTAGTAAGGGTTGTGCTAAATGATGCTGGAACTTTCATAACAACAGTGTAGAATTGCGGACCCTTCAAGATTTCTGATTTCTTGAAGGGTAAAAGGGATAAAAAGGCTTCTAATAGCTGGCTAATAGCTGGCTCTGTTTATATAAATGGCAAGAATAATACTCGCAAGCCACAAGCATTAGTTTATCTCTCAACTTGCTTTGACCGCATCTATGGAATTGTCTACTTAGTAGTTATCGAATATTCACTTGTCGTTAAATTAGCTTAAACCTTATTTACTGTCCTGCAAGCCAGGTCGAGTATGTATTTTTTCTCCGGATAAAAAATAGTCTGGCTCTGTACAAGACCGACGCGCGCATCCATGCGGGAGCGCGCAGAGACAAGGGGCGGGACAGCTGGAATCTCCGCAGCCTCACGAGAAAATAAGCTCTTTCCGGATATTTACCGATGTTTACCTCCACCTGCCCTACGCGACGCACCCTGTTCTGAGGTTTTTTAACAGCGGTAGTACCAACGGATATGTCTTAAAGTTCCAAACCCCGGAATACTGAGGTATTTTTACAGATTTTTAGATTGTCTGCCTTCACCACAAACCTCCGGGATCAACTTGTGATCCGAAAGTTTTTGATGGCATATGTTCGGGTGGAAAAGAAGAACAATTCTATTGCATTGATGCTATTTTTCGTTGTTAAAAAAGCCTCGTTTCAGTTTTAAAGTCGAGTATGTTGCTCTATGTTTCAAAGATCTGATCGTCTTTGGACGTTATCGCATTCTTGTTAATTATTGCGAAACGGCACTAGTTTAATCGATAACCAAGATGACGTATCTGAAATGAGGAATAGGCTGACTGAACAGAACATTCCGGGTCTAGCCCTAGAATAGCGTTAAGACAGTTTACTTCCAGCCTGTGTGTGGGTGTCATTTAAAAAGTATTGCTTAAGAATGTTGTTAGAGTAAGTACAAACGCGTGTCATAGGACCTGTCCCACTCCCCCTTGCTCCCCTACACACACACACACACACACACATAGTCATACACGCATACACGTATACATAGCTATTTCAATGGGGGCACCAATGTTGATTGTCTTTAACAAGTCCTACTTTTACTAATCCTAAAGTTAACTTAGGATCCGAACCATAGCCTTAATAAGCTAACATTTATGCCTCAACTTAACCTTGAATGCCTAAACCTAACTGGTAATGCCTAGGCCTAACTCTAATTCTAGCCCTACCCAAATTGTAACACTTGCAACCAAACCGGTAATTCATAACCTTTATTCTAACCATAACCACAATTTAAACATTGGTCCTAACACTTAAGTTAACCCTAACCTTTGTCCTAACACTTAAGCTAACCCTGACACTTAAGCTAACCCTAACACTTAAGCTAACCCGAATGCTTTTTCAAATTGAAAACAAGAAATAGATTCCCATCAGTCTACTTTTTCTAATTTAAGCACAGTTTCGGGTCATTTTTGTCATAGTATATAGGTATGTCAGAAACACCAACAAAACACATGCCGTATGTTTTACCATTCTTTTTCAGACCCAAAAGAGTGTTATTAAATATCAGATTCTCCTTGATGTAAGGTGATTGATCTCTGTAGAAACTAGTCTACATATGCATATTTCAGACAGTTATGGAATACAAAACTGTCTGGCTATGCATGCTTATTGAAATCTCCTATAAGATTTAACCTCTTAAAGTGACATTTCCGTGCATAGCTGAAAGTGAGAGCATGGCACCAAAAAGCTATTGGTGATTTTCTATCATAATTTGGAACTGTCCTATAGGATTCATATAAGCCTCCATATTGTAAAACCTAAAGACACACACTCCTGCTGTTAGTCTAAAAGTGTTGGGTTGATGCCCATTATACTGGTGTGTAAACAACATTGCCATGTGTGTTTGTTTGTGTGTCTGTGTGTGTGTGTACTGTAGGTCTGAGATTGGTTCCTAGGCCTGTGTATGGGTGTGCTAGAATACTTGACATTCTTGTCATTCATGAGAGGGGGGGGGGGTAGCAGGAGGGATGTGGAAGACCAACATGTACAGACCCAGATAATGATGCATAACTGAACCCACAAATATCACTCACTGGGGGTGTGGCTTTGTATATGAAACTGCAGACTGTGTCATCCTCAGGGAGGAGCTAACCTACGTGGGCAGATATTACAGCCTGCAAGCTATATAATGATGTCTGTGTGTTTTTTATTTTTTTAAATCAATTAATTTTTTTCTCCTTAGGTCAACTAGAAGGATGAGCTGAGTGGTGTGTTTGTGTGTGAGTGTAAATGTGTGTGTTTGTGAGGTTGAGTATCCTGCGGTGAAAGTAACAGACATGCCCAAACCTGAACTACTGTGTTTGGTTCAACTACTGGACAACACCATCCATCCATTTACAGTCAACGTGAGTACTCTCTCTCTCACACACACACACAGACACACATACAGTCTTGATTTGTACATATTATTATGTACATTGCTGTGAAACAGCATCACCTCCCTGTCTGATGGCGCGTTGTTTCTAATTTCTAACATTGAATTTGGTCCAGTCCTTTTGTGGGTTGTAGTAATATACAGACGGTTAGCAAACATAACCCTGAAGATAGGTGCTGGTATTAAATAATTATTGCCTTAGGATTATTAGGGTCAGTAGTAGTGAATACCTTGGTTAACAAAATGGCCTGAATTAGGCAGTCCCTGCACAGTTGAAATCAGACTGACTTAGGGTCTTTGCATTAGAGATTCAACATTTTCAGCACCTAGGGCTACATCATGCCACAATCACATGATGTTTCTGAAGGCCTTTGGAAAGGAGTGGTTAATGTGTTGGTCTGGGAAGGGTTACAAGGCCATTTCTAAGGCTCTCTTCATCCACCAAACCACAGGACTTCCCAGTAGTGGCCTCGCCTACGCTAAGGTGGGTGTTCATGACTCCATCATCAGAATGACACTGGGCCTGATTTAAGAAGAACTTACGGTCCCTTGCAAAACCTTTTACAAACAAGACAAGAAACATTTTAATCCCCCAAAAACAATCCAAAAAACAAGCTAGTCCACATCGAAATGGTGGAAAAATAGAACATGTGAAGTGGAATAGTTTTAGAATAGCCTACAGCCTACAAACGTTTGGAGAATGATACAAGTATTGTTGGTTTACACAAAGTTTGCTGCTGCAGTGTTATTAGAGCTTTTTGTCAGATGTTACTATAGTATACTGAAGTATAATTACAAGCATTTCATAAGTGTCAAGCCTATTATTGACAATTACAATAAGTACATGCAAAGAGTCAATGTTTGCAATATTGACCCATCTTCTTCAAGACCTCTGCAATTCACCCTGGCATGCTGTCAATTAACTTCGGGGCCACTTTCGGACTGGCAGCCCATTCTTGCATAATCAATGCTTGGAGTTTGTCAGAATTTGTGGGTTTTTGTTTGTCCTCCCGCCTCTTGAGGATTGACCACAAGTTCTCAATGGGATTAAAGTCAGAGGAGTTTCCTGGCCATGGACCCAAAATGTTGATGTTTTGTTCCCCGAGCCACTTAGTTATCACTTTTGCCTTATGGCAAGGTGCAATCGTGCTGGAAAAGGCATTGTTCTTCAACAAACTGGATGGTTGGGAGAAGTTGCTGGATGTTTTGGTACCATTCTTTATTCATGGCTGTGTTCTTAGGTACAATTGTGAGTGAGCCCCCTCCTTTGGTTGACAAGCAACCCCACACATGAATGGTCACAGGATGCTTTACTTGCCCCATGGCACACATGGGGCAAGGCAACCCTGTCCCTCATCCCGACCATCCACTCCTGGCGGTGCTGAGCCAATTTGATGAACCCCCGGGCATTGTCAGTATGTCACTACCTGAATTCAAACACCTGGGCACAACAATGCTGCTGTGTTGGAGACAGGGACTTAGACCACCCAGCTAACTGCTTCACCCCGCAGTCAGATGGTAACACACTGTGAAATGCTAAACAAGCCCACTGACAGGATATGTGTGATTCTTGTCTCAGAATCAGGATGCAGGTGAGGTTTTGCTGGACCAGGTGTGCAACCAGCTGGGTCTGCTGGACAGATACTACTTCAGTCTGCAGCTACGAGATTCCAACAATGCCTTTTTTTCCCACACACACTCTCCTGTGAGTACACACTCTCCTGTGAGAACACACTCTCCTGTGAGAACACACTCTCCTGTGAGAACACACTCTCCTGTGAGTACACACTCTCCTGTGAGTACACACTCTCCTGTGAATACACACTCTCCTGTGAGTACACACTCTCCTGTGAGTACACAATCTCCTGTGAGAACACACTCTCCTGTGAGAACACACTCTCCTGTGAGTACACACTCTCCTGTGAGTACACACTCTCCTGTGAATACACACTCTCCTGTGAGTACACTCTCTTCTGTGAGTTCACAGTCTCCTGTTGAACACACTGTTCTGTGGGAACACACTCTCCTGTGAGGCCAACAAAGCAACAAAAAAAAAAGTTTTTCTGAATTGTTACACACACTCAGTGACTACTTTAAAACCCACACAACAGATGGTGGTGTGTTGATGATTAACATAATGTTTGGCTTGCAGAGGTGGCTGGAACCCAGCAAACCCCTGAAGAAGCAGCTGAAAGGTAGGAAACACTAAACCCTAAATGTCAGCTTTGGTTCAGTCGGGTGGTTTCATATTCATAAACATACATTATAGGCATTTGTTTCTTAATTATCAATGTAGATTACACATGTCAGGAAATGGATTTTCAATTTAAGATCTGTGTGGATTATTAGGATCATATTAAGGTTACAGATGGCATATAAATATTGTTATAGGTCA
This sequence comes from Novumbra hubbsi, assembly GCA_016801125.1. Classification (NCBI taxonomy): domain Eukaryota; kingdom Metazoa; phylum Chordata; class Actinopteri; order Esociformes; family Umbridae; genus Novumbra; species Novumbra hubbsi. The sequence continues at coordinate 4,480 of JACXGK010005171.1, read as the reverse complement.
GAGGTCATAAATAACCGTAAATCCCATTCTTACAGGAGTTGTCTCTCCCTTCTACCTGACTCTCAGAGTGAGATTCTTCATCTCAGACCCCAACACTCTTCAGCATGAACAGACCAGGTGTGTTAAATGACGGCAGATTATTCCGGCTCCCTAGCGCTCACACAGACCACCAGCCTACAGACCCCCCTGTTTGGGGTTACAGCGGAGAGGAAAAAAGACTATTATAACCAGAAATACTAATGACTGTGTTTATGAAGCTTCATCTTACTCTGAGATCAGTGGCCAGCTTTGGTTTGAATTTGACCTATTGTATTTCGGCAAAACTCTCTATATTATAATGCATAAAATGTCTGACAATGTCTAATCATTTAACACTTGCTGAAATACGTTATTAATGTATTAATGTTCTATTAATTTAAGCTGTCTTTCATTGCCCAGCCAACAATGACACAATCCGAGTGAAATTTGCAACCCATGTTATACTAAAAAGTAACATAAAAGACAAAAGTGTCAAACGTGTATAATTGACTACTGTTTGAGGTAGATACTAGTAAGTTTTATCCTCTGAAAGGAAAAACATCAGCAGGTGCTTTCACTGGTGGATCTACATTTGACCTTTGACTGCTATTTTCTTGTCACAAAACATGGTCTACAACCTAATGTTTGGACTCTTTTGAAAAAGCTTGTCTATAAATCTAAAAGTTTACTGTAAAACAGTACTCCTATTGATAAAATAATATATTGTAATTAGACCAATGTAAAAGCACATTAAAGAGAATATTAATTATTAGTAATATAAACAAAGCACTGCCTTTTCACGCTAGTGTCTTCTGAATCAGCAAGATAGATTTTCTTTCATTTTCATTTTGGCAGAAATGGCACAACTAGATGTGAGACATGCATGTGAGTTCTTACAAGCCAAGTAGACCAGCATCATCCACCCACGTTGTGCTGTTGGATCATAAGCTAGAGTGTGTGTGTGTCAATCAGATGATGTCTGCTACTGTCTTGTGTGTCGGCAGGCATATGTACTTCCTCCAGATCAGGAGTGACATCAGAGAGGGCAGGTCAGTCACAACTACTTCTGTACTTCTAAGGCTCCACCTAGTGGTGTATTACACACGGAAGTTACATTAAGAAAGTGTGTGTGTTTGTGTGTTCTGCAGGTTGAAGTGTCCTCTCAGTGCAGCTGTAGTACTGGCATCGTATGCGGTTCAGTGTAAGTCTTAGTTGATCGGTGGTAAATGCACTATATGGAAAAAAAAGTATCATAACATTTCAGGTTTCATTCAGTCCCATTGCCACAGGTGTATACAATCAAGTACCCAGCCATGCAGTCTGCCTTTACAAACATTTGTTAAAGAATAAGTCTAAAGAGCTTACAGAATTTGAGTGTGGGTCCTGTAGTAGGATGCCACGGTTGCAACAAGTCAGTTTGTGAAATTTCTGCCCTCCAAAATATTCCACAATCAACTGCAAGTGGTATTATTTGGAGTGGAAGTGTTTAGGAACAACAGCAACTCGCGGAACCACGAAAAGTTACAGAGCGGTTACAAGGCGAATAGTGCATATAGGTCGCCAGCACTCTGTTGAATCAATAACTGCAGAGTTCCAAACCTCCTCCGGCATTAACACCAGCTCTGAAACTGTGCGCCGGGAGCTTCATGGCATGGGGTTTCCATGGTCGAGCTGCTGTATGTAAGCCTTGCCAAGCACAATGCCAGGTGTTGGATGGAGTGGTGTAAAGAACGGCAACTCTGGAGCAGTGGAAACGTTCTGTGGAGTGACGAATCACTCTTCTCTATCTGACAGTCTGTTGGATGAGTCTGGTTTTGGCAAATGCTAGGAGAATCTTTCCTGCCTGACTGCATTGTGCCAACTGCTTGGTGGAGGAGGGATAATGCTGTGGGTTTTTTTCTGAGGTTGGTCTAGGCCTCTTAGGTCAACTGAAGGGAAATGTTAATTCCTCAGCCTTTTCAGAAGAGTGGAACCTGTAATAGCTGCAAAGGTGGAACCAACTAGATAGTAATGTCTATGAATTTATATTGGGATGTCATACAAGCTCCTGTTGGTGTCCCAATACCTTTCTCCATGTAGTGTATTTCTTTAATGTTAGGTGCAGCTCCTTTTCCACTTATTTTTGGCAGTGTGCTCATGACGGGTCTATTGAGAACCACGCCTGTCCTTAGAGCAAGGGTTGTTTCACTGTCTGTATGGAGTCAATATACAGTGACAGTGTTCATGTATTCTGCTTCTATGACATGCTGATTTGATCAGTTTTTTTGGTTGATTCTTTTGTAGTGTGTCCAATAGTTTGGCCAATCAACCCTTGTCTCCTGGGTCTCCGGGGTGCATTTGGGTTTGTTAATGCACAGACCCAGGACCTTCTGGCTGGGGTGGTTCTTGTCCAGGTTCATCTGTCTGTAGATGCTGGCTTTGTTCACAAGGTTTGGGAATCGCTTTCCTCTGGGCGTTTGTGAGAGTGAGCAGGTTTTTGTTCTAGATGCTGATCATTTGCAGTAGTGGCATCGGGGCTAGAATTCCCCTGTCATCGTGTGTAGTTTGACCGTAGACCGTGTCATCGCCAATCAATTATGGAGGACCTGGGTTCCATAAATAGTGTAATCACTAGAGGACAATGGAGGATCTACATGATGGAGTGAGGAGCTGGTCGGTTGCTGCCCGGACCCTCCCTCCTCCCCCCTCCTCCCCCCCATCTACCCCTGTCTTTTACCCCCCCATCCCGACCTAGTCTGTTTTTCATAGGGTATTTCTGAACTGTTTTAGTGTAATGTTTTAGTCATGTTCTGCCTACCTCTCTCACTTAGCTGAGCTAGGTGACTACTCCCGAGACCTTCATCCTGGTTACCTGTCCAAGAGCCACTTCCTCCCGGAACAGGAAGAGGATTTTCTCTCCAGAGTGGAGGCTTTGCACCCGGGACACAGGTACTCAAAAGCCCCTACACAAACAGGCATTCTGTAACAATGTCCTACTGGGGCTACTCTGAAACCGAACTTGGGCGGCAGAGTTAGCCAAGTACGGTCCTCCAGTTCCCCCAGTTGTACTGTAGACATGCACACCTGGCTCAACATGTCGACCCCCATCATGCCTTCGATGTGTTTAAACTGGGTATGTTTGTCTGCGGGCTGAAGCTAAGTGTGTGCTGTTTAGAGCATTCAAGGAACTGAGTTGGAGACTAACATATGAAGTGCCTAATGTTTCCTGGTCATGTGCTGTTTCAGGGGGCTGAATCAGAGTCAAGCAGAGCTGTGTTTTCTCAATACAGCAAGAACACTGGAGCTTTATGGGGTAGAGCTGCACACTGCCAGCGTGAGTTTCTCTATATATTACATGTGTCTCTCTCTCCCCCTTTTCCCTCTCCCCCTTTCTCTATCCCCCTCTCCCTTTCCCTCTCCCCCTTTCCCTCTCCTCCTTTCCCTCCCTCGCTTGCTCTCTCACTTCTCTTGCTCTCTCTAACACATTTCTCTCTCTCTCTTTGTTTCTCCCAGGATTCCAGCAATTCCCCCCTATTAGTGGGCTTGGCCTCTGGAGGTGTGGCTATCTTCTGCAACATGATTTGCTCCAGCTTCTTCCCCTGGTGAGTACCTGGGCTTCTGATGACTCACACACACACACACACACTCACACACTGAATATGTATGGTCTCCTGCAGGGTGAACATCATCAAGATATCCTTCAAGAGGAAACGTTTCCTCATCCAGCTCCGACGCAAGCATGTGAGTCCTGATAGGCTCAAATGTATGTGTCATACTCTCCTAATGGCTAGCAAGAGTGTCGTCTTCATACGTGTGTGTGTTCCAGGGGGAGACCCAGGACTGTGTGGTGAGCCTGGTCCTGCCATGCCCCAGGACGTGCAAGAACCTCTGGAGGTCGTGTGTGGACCATCACTCCTTCTTCCACTCCAAGTCCGCCCACAGCCCAGCCTACACCAACCTTGTCGCGCAGATACACAACAAGCTGCTCTCACAACACTGGACCTTGGGCAACACAAAAACAGACAGGCACGACACACACACACACACACAACATAAAGTCTGTCTTTTTCTCCCACTCACACACTCTTGTCCTCAACAGTGGTCCGGTGTGTAAGAAGGTGATGGGCGGGATGGAGTGGAACCCGGTTCAAAAGGGATCTTCCTCATCAGAACACCTGGAGACTAAGAGCCTGCCGTCCCGATCCCCACCGCTCACACCCAACTGGTATGAACACAGTCTCACACTCCTGTGGTGGGAGACGTCCTGTTGTGGGTTAGTCATCGGGAGTCACGTCATCCTGTCAAATCAGGAGTCACGTCATCCTGTCAAATCAGGAGTCACGTCATCCTGTCAAATCAGGAGTCACGTCATCCTGTCAAATCAGGAGTCACGTCATCCTGTCAAATCAGGAGTCACGTCATCCTGTCAAATCAGGAGTCACGTCATCCTGTCAAATCAGGAGTCACGTCATCCTGTCAAATC
>JACXGK010005170.1:13662-34460 GCA_016801125.1 Novumbra hubbsi | reverse complement strand
CCTGATTAGGCCCCAGGCCCGGTCCCTCTACATTGGGCTTGTTTCTGACCCACTGGCCTGGTAGGTTACCACTGGCCCCAGCGGTCAGTCCTGATTAGGCCCCAGCGGTCAGTCCCTCTACATTGGGCTTGTTTCTGACCCACTGGCCTGGTAGGTTACCACTGGCCCCAGCGGTCAGTCCTGATTAGGCCCCAGGCCCAGTCCCTCTACATTGTATTACCTGGCAGCCCTGTCAGGTTCAGTGTATCAGTCTGACCCTGGGGATAATCAACAGACCGGAGTAATGAGACTGAACTGCTGCGTGTTGTGCCTGCAGTCGCTGTTATCTGCTGTGTCTGCGGAGCTTATGGGCTTGGTTGTACATTGGCAGAGCCTTGGCCACCTGCGTCCGAGTCTGTTTATAGATCCCAGCTGATTTCAGGGTTGTTCCATTTTCTCACTGACGTTTTGCCGTTTGTTTTTATAGCTTTCTGCGTTTGCAAGGTGAAAAAGAAGCCCTTTACAATGACAGCAGGTAAGGACATAAAGATGTTTTCCAGTTTCTGAAGGTGGTGGTGGTGCTTCGCACCGATTGGCTAAGAAAGTAGCCTAAGAGATGAACACCTGCTGTTGTCCAATAACATGTCAATGAATGGTTCTTATTTTGGCACCAGGACCAAAATAGATGAGATTCAACAAAAGAAGGAGGAGGAGTTGAAGTCAATGAACACTCGCATCTTGAAGTTACAGAGTGATTTGCTGTCAGCCAATCAGGTCAGATGTCCTGCTCTCAATCCAAAACATTTGTAATGGTTGGTATTGTACCAGAGGGATTTACTACCAATCCATTTCATGAGTTCTATTAAAATACCTCCCATTACACATAGTCATTAGCATACGTGAACTTGTATTTGTGTCTGCTGTTCAATAATAAATGGAAGACAGCTATTTTATAGCATATGTTGCTGGATTACCAAGTTAATTTTCATTATTAAGATGCTGCCCAGTGGCTGATTAAATCTTTTGCCCAGTGACTGAAGTTTTAAAATTGTCCCAAAGTATTAGCATTTCACTAATCAGGTGCGACATGCACATCTGCCAATGTTCACTGGACTCGTACTATACGTTGATGTAGTTGAGCTGATGACATTTGAAAATCCTGTTTGGCATGCTGCCTTTGAAGTATGCCGTTCTGGACTGGACTGCTCCTAGTTGTATTGAGGCCTGACATGGGCCGACTTAACCTCACAACACCTCTGTTGTTGCATTGTAGTAAGCATGCCATGGACCCGTAACCTATGACAGCGGGTTGAACAGCTGTGGCTGACTGCTGCTGTCTGTGTTTTGCAGAGTGTCTGTGAGATGAAGGAGCAGCTACTGAGCCGGCAGAAGGAGCATGAGTTGGTTCTACACACACTCAAAGATCAGGTGAAATCCAACGCTTTACAATATCATTTGATTAGCATTTTCATTCTGTAATAAATGGATTTAAAGTACACACGTATTGCAGCATATTGGCATTTCTGCACCAAAAACAAATGTGGAATTGAATTTGAATATATGCTTCTTAGGTATCTTACTTCCCAGAATGTCTTTGGTGGCGTTTCAGATGTAGTCCTATGTTGCACTGGCTTTTTGCCGAGATAACTGCCAACAATAAGCGTACTGTGTCTTTTTTTTTTTTTTTTTGGGCTGTCTGAAAAACGAGAACAAAATCACATAGCCATTTTTCAACCCCCTAGTTTTTTTCAGAGTAGTTTTGTCTTTTTGGCCATGCCTCATCGCAGCCAGGCTCCGGAGAGTAGGGGATCGATACGTGTCCTCCCATGCCCATCTCGCTAAGCCCTTCTACTTCACATCACAATGCTCAGTCAAGCACCGGCAAACATCCAACCCATCCACTTTGGGCGACGCAGAGGGAATTAGCCCCACCCCCTGCATGACCCCTGGGCCCTGTCGGTGCACTGACTTTATTTAAGTCAATACTTCAAACCACTTCAAATGACCCAAATAAAGGAAAAGGTTAGCTTGTGTGTTTTGTTGTCCACTTCTAATAAGCAAGGCTTGACATTTGTGAACTCTTATGCAGCGCACATACTGTGCTGTAAAGAACAGCTTTGCACACATGCTTTCTTCACAAGTGTGCGTGTGTGTGGAGTACATCATGTTAGTTTATTGGAGACGGAGAAACTTCAAGGTCACTAGTAGCTCAGTTATAGCCTGTCGACTGGGCCTTTGTTGTTCCTGCTGTTCCTGAACTGCACCTTCAACTGCTTTGTTTTGCTGAGGGAGATATTGTAGTCTTGCGTCACACTGTCGCTGACTTTTTTTCATTGAGGCTCTCTGCTCATCGTTGGTGATAAAGCGTGCAACTGTTTAGTTGTTGTGTAGATGATGTTGGCATTGTTTGCTGCTTTCTTACCCATTTGTGAAGGATGTTTTCTATGTAATGCTGATGTGATGCTGCTTTTTCTAGGTACTATTACCATTAAAGAGTCACTTTTTCATGGTCAGGTCCTGTTATGGAAATAGTCAACAAATAGGCCAGCCTTATACAAATGTGCATTAGGTGTCTTAGGGCTTCCCAACCCTGTTCCTGGAGATCTACTGTCCTGTCTGTTTTCTAATAATTTGCTGGATAAAATCAGGTTAGTCACAAATGGGGTTGAAGATATCTCCAGGAACAGGGTTGGGCAGCCCTGATGTATCACATACCCAGCCGCGTTTGAACTGGACGTAAAGTTAACTTTCTTTTTTAACTATATGCTCTGTTTTTCCATTTAATAATGATGTCGAATTTCCCCTCAACTTCAAGACATTTCATTGACGGGTCAATATGTTTAATTGCCGGTTAATGGAAAGGCAAAGTTAGTATCACCTTTAATAATTAGAGATTAGTGTAGGTGTCTAAAGAGAGCGTTGCATAATCTCCGTGGGCACGGGGCATTTCAGTAGGGACCGCTCTGTTTCCCTCTTCATAATGCTTGCTAGAGCTCCTCTGGGCCCAGCCTGGCTGACTGGCAGCGGGACTGTAATGTCGCTTAATTAAATTGAACTGCGCTTTGGGTCGACCACCAGAAGAACAGTCAATCCAGTCAGCTGTCATCTTCTCTTCATTTTCTGTCTATCTGTGTGGAAGTACTTTATTTCCAGTCCAGCGTCCCTTGTTGTAAGTCCTGCAAGACGGTCTTATGATCCAGCTTCTGTCACCGTTCTTTGTTGTTTCTTTCACCTTGTTTAATTTAGACCTGTTTTCAATTCGAATTGCTAATTGCCATCTGTTCTTCTCTGCCTCACGGATCCTCTTTTATGTCAAGTACATGTCATTTCCTTTTTCCTTTTTCATCCCTGTTCTTGTGCTGTTGATTGCCACTCTCGGATCCTTATCTTTACCTCGCCCGTTGTCTTTCTCCTCCCCCTCTCCCCTATCCCTCCGGGGCTCCTGCGTGGTGGGGCTCCTGCGTGGTGGGGCTCCTGCGTGGTGGGGCTCCTGCGTGGTGGGGCTCCTGCGTGGTGGGGCTCCTGCGTGGTGCCCTACTCTGCCCTCTGGCAGGTAGCGTGTCAGAGTGCAGTGAGTCAGGAGCGGGTGGAGAGTATCCTGACTGAGAACGATGCTCTCAGGACTAACCTAGCCGCCCTAGAACAGGTACAGCTCATCTTACCTCCACGCCACAACCTGGTTGCGTGGCTGTCACCCCACGGAAACCCATCAATATCCATTTGGCTACTGTCGACCGTTCACCATGATGTATCACCGACATGTAAAGTCAATGTCAAGTGAGGGAAGTGCAGAGATTTTATTACTTAGTAATTTGTGGTGATTATTTCTACAGGTCAGGCCTCTTCATTGCTAGTTGTAATTCAGCGGTTTTCCATATAAAGACTAACCCGGAGCCTTATGTGCACAACTTCTGCTCACCTGCCTGATTGTTTGTTCATTAATACCTGGCTGACTCATTTAACCTATGTTCATGTTGTGCTAATGTTTACAATTACTCGGGCTATCCTTAACTAAAACAAATTGGGGAAAATAAAACGAGTGCTTTTTGTGCTCTAATCCATTGTGCACAATGAATAGGTCCACTCATGCAGATGGGAATTGGACCGACGTTTGTGATTTTGAGTCTGTACTATTGTCTTTTGTGTCATTAGATTCAGACCGTGAAGACTCAGGAGATGAACCTTCTGCGTGACCAGAATATGGCTCTGAATTTGGAGCTTCAGCAGAGACGGACAGAGCAGGAGAGTTTTCTGGCACAAAGAGATGACCTTAACTCTCAGCTACAGGTCTGTGTGGCTCTAATATGGTCTTTCCCCATGCCTGTGGAGTTGAGCTTGAAAAAGAAGAGATCATTGACAAAGACTGTGGGAGTAGGGATGTGTGCCTATATGTCTTATTGGAACACTTTTCACTAGGTTGCGAATGTCTCTGACATGCTTTTTCACAACCTTCCTGATATAGGAAGCCTGTGAAGTAGGAACAGATCTTCCACCCCTTCCTGTCGGATGTCTCACGCCTGTACTTCTTTTTGACGGATGTATTTGTAGGAGTCCAACCGCGCCAATAACAGACTGTTGGAACAGCTGACTGAAGTGGGCCAAGAGAAAGAAAGGCTACAGCAGGAGCTGGAGGAGACTAGAAAGGTATCACACACACACACACACACAGACAGACAAACGGTAGGCTAGTTATTTCATCCCACTTCCCAAAGCACAGGCATTGTTGTTCTGTAACACACATGGCACTCTAATAATTATCATTCCCTCAGGGTACGTAGGACGGCTGCGTTTACCTCCTCCTGCCCACAGGATCACTGACAATAAATAGAAATCACAGCTTCAAGTAGCTTATCGTCGCAGTCGGATCCAAACTTTGTATCTCCAAAAAGGCAACTTTTCAGGAAGTAAAAGATTGGCTCATTTAAACATTAACTTACGCGGTCCACTGAAAGTGCATATCCCTTTCTGCTTTCATTCTCCAATCAATAAATAAAGATGGACAAAGGCTAATAGCCCACCGTATAACTCCTTGCTTACAGCCCAGGTGTGCTGTTCTTACCAAGGCTGCATGCGGACGAGCTCCCAATTATTCACATTCCACTTTTAGTACTTGACTGTTATGTCCATTTCTCTGTCAGAAATAATAAATCACTTGATCAGAATTTTTTAACTTTCAGCTTGCTTTGTTCATCGGCAACCTTACCAGACCGTCTACCGGTGCAGTGGTGAACAGACAGGCTAATATGTCCCGTATTCTAATTACAGTGGAACCTTAAGGGACAGAAAGGGTAGCGATAACACATTTATTTAGAGAATGAAATCACCAAAGGTGGAGATACAAGTGTTGCATCCGATTACAATATTATGTGGCTTTTAAACTCAACATTTCAGAGGTATTTTAAACATTTCTATGAATTTATGGTAATGATTAAAATATAGTTTGTACTTTTATGGAAATATTGAAGCCGTGGCAGCTGAAAGCAAACAATTGAAATCACAGGCTGTTCCAACTTGTGTGAATTTCATCACAGCAACTCCTAATGAGACTCTGTATAGTGTTTGGCCCTTACGTGCCCGTGTGCTCTCCTGACAACGTCCAGACATGCTCCAGATGAGACAGGGGTGGGTGATCTCCTCCCAGACCTGGATCAGGGCATCAGTGAGCTCCGGGACAGTCTGTGGTGCTACTTGGTGGCGTTGGATGCACCGATATATAACGTTCTCAATTGGCGTCAGGACTTTAGAATGTGAGGGCCAGTCAATGCCGTCTTCGTCCAGGAACTCCCTACACACTCTGGCGAAGTAAGGCTGGGCCTTCTCCTGCATCAGGAGGAACCCATGGGCCGCTGTACCAGCACACGATCTGTCGATGGGTCTGAGGATTTAATCCTGGTACCTAACTGCACCGGGTACCGTTGGCTAGGTCTGTGCAACCCTCCAAGGATAGGCCTCCCCAGACCATCACTGAGCCTCTGCCAGGCAGAATAATGTTCACCATGGTATCTCTAGACTCTGTCACGTTTGTCACGTGCTCAGTGTGAACCTGCTGTCATTTGTGAAGAGAATGGGGCACCAATGGCAGATCTGCCAATTCTGGTTTTCTCTGGCAAATGCCAGTCGAGATGCTCGGTACTGGGCTGTGGGCACAGAGGATGTTGGGCTCTAATGCCACTGTTTTTTTCTGTTGGGTCAGAAACACCAGTAGCTCATTTTGTAGGAGGTCATTTTGTAGGGCTCTGGCTATGCTCCTCGTTTGCCTCCTCACACAAAGGAGCAACAACCCATCTCCTGGTAGTTCCTCCATGATCATGAGACTACTGAGAGACCGAGCAAAACATTTTTCATTGGTAAATATGGATGTGCCGTCCTGAAGGAGCTGGACTACCTGCGCAAACTGAATGGGTTGCAGGTACCTTCTCATTCTACCAGCAATGACAAGGGCACTAGCAAAGTGCAAAACTAGACACAAGTCAGTCAGGAAGGATAAGGAAAGAGAGATTGTCTGTGGCCACCCCCTGCAAAATCATTCCGTTTTTGGGGGTTGTCTTGCTGTTGCCTTTCCGGTGCACCTGTTGTCACTTTTTAATTTTCACCAAATCACCACCAATCATGAATCGCAATCGCTTATTCTTCCTAGCTGGGCAGATTGACGTCCCTGAAGTGTAATTTACTTGTTATACTGTAATGACTACGTGTTCCCTTAATTTATTTGAGCATGGTTACATTCCGAGATGTCCTCGTGCAGACAGCGGACAAGCGGAAGGCTATGCTGGATGAGCTGGCCATTGAGATGAGCACAGAGAAGTCCCGGCACAAGGAGGAACTGAGCGACGTGCGCCTGCAGCATGAGAAGGAGGTGCTCGGGGTGCGTGCGCGCTATGAGAAGGAGCTACGTGGCCTCCACGAGGACAAGAACCGCACCGAAGAGGAAATCCGCTCGCAGCTCCGAGACGAAAAGGTAAAGGGGGGGAAACGCCAAGGGGCTCTGAGCCGCGGGGGCCAAAGATGGGGGAGATGACGTGAAAGCGCTGTATTAACGTGACTTTGGACCTCTAGGCTCGGAACAAGGAGCTTGAGGGTCTGCAGCAGAGTGTGGAGGAGCTACAAGCCCAGGTCCAGTCAATGGAGGGCACGAAGGGCTGGTTCGAACGCAGACTCAAAGACGCTGAGGTACAGAACCGACAGGAGTTTCCATGGGACCCGGCTGCCCTGTGGTCAGGAAGGGGTGTCCACCCACCATGTTTACACTCACACAGATTCTGTTGACCCCTCGTTACACTTCCAATGACCACTTGGGGTCACTAGCGCTCAATTCTTTCTGCGCAGATATTTTTAGTTTGGTAGCATTTACTGTGATGAGTGACTTTAAATACTTAGCTTATACTTTTAGAAACTAAATATGAATAGATGTGTGCTTGTAATTAGGTGATGGCTTGCTCCAATGTACTGTCCCTGTTCAGGAAAGCATGGAGAAAAGCATTCTGGAGCACCAGGAACAGATCCAGGGGCTGCAGAAGGAACATGCTGTCAAACTGGAGGTATACTCATCTATTTTTTCCCTTCTCAGGCAGACACAGCCGAGTGCTGTACATAGCAACACACTCAGGCAGACACTTTTATCTGGGCCCAGGGGAATATTGACTATGAATGTATGGAGGCTTTGTTCACTGCTGTTGGTTCTGTGAGATGAAGGCATGACTCAAATTGCTATTCCCGTTGTCTGATTACTGGATCTTTAGTTAACTGTCCTTTTTTTGTGTTTCCTATGAATCAATTAAATCTTGTTAAAGATAAAGCCTTTTGTACTTCAGCTGTTGACACAAAGTTCTTATTGAGATACTGAGTCTAAAAGACCAAGCAATGCAGATGTTAAAGCATAGTGGCAATAAGGGTCTTCCCTGAAGGTAGAAACCTATGAAGAAACCTTGTGAGCAAACAGGCTCTTAGAGCTGGCCAGTCCTCTTTGGATGGGTTTGGTGGAGAGTAAAGAGTGCATCGCTTTTAAAAGGCTGTGACACTTACTACTCAGTTGGACATTGATTTTATGGCAATTTGCATTTGTAACAAAATATTTTAAAATTAGTTGCCGGAAGAGAAAGAATACCAGATAAGACAAGAGCTCCCGACAGGACATCCTGACACCACTGTTGTCTGTTGTGAGTGTGTGTTCCAACTAGTCCCAACGGTTATGTGAATATATCTTAATTCCATTAGCAGTGGCCTCAGGGATGGTAAAACCTATCCACATTGGATTTAGTTTGTACCGTTAAAACACTGCTGATTGGATTGTATTTGGGACACTAGAGTAACTGAAATGTTTTTTTTGTTATTGTCCTTCAGGAAAAGATATCTGATATAGATGTCATGAAGATGCAGTTGGCAGAGGTTGAGAAAGAAAAAGAAGTGCACCATGAAACCATTGGAATACTAAAGCAGGTCTTTTCCCCCCTTTTTTTGAATATAGTTTCTAAGACACGTTTCCTAAATGGACCTGTTTTCCCGTGTAATAAGCCTTTACGGTCACGTAGCACTTCTCATCAGGTCACCCACAATCTACCCTCCCTGTCTTTGTGGTGTTCAGGAGATTAAAGACACGGTGGATGGCCAGAGGATCCTGGAGAAGAAAGGCAGTTCTACAGTAAGTGGAACACCCTCTATCTTTCTCTCTGACCACTTACAGCTGAATCCAAGGATCCTGCTGAGTCAGGACCCTTCCTTTTAGTACAGAGAGGAAGGTGCATGATCAGTTACAGGTGGCAGGTAGGCCAATGTAGACATCGCCCCACTCTGTCTATGTCAGTTGGATTCTGCCTTTTCACTTTGCCAGCTTGACTCCTGGCAACCACTTATTTTATACCTGCCTTAATGATGAGGATTGCCTTCTCCGGACAATTGCGAGTGTTTTCCGATGGTAAAGCGGTTGAAGGGCTTTGTAGCTCCCTTGTTCAGTCACACTGTAAGTTGCTTTATTTTGTGTGGGGTGGGTTGTTTGTCTTTGATTGATGCGCAGCATTGTAGCCTTGAGACCAACGTGAGGCTGCTGTCGCTGTTGTGACAGGGAAGTGTGTGCCTCGGTCTCTCTCAGAACTATAAATGAAGATGTCTGATGATTTGTTTTTGTGGGGTTTTCATTCTTTATTGGATAGGAATGTGGTGAAAGATGCTGGTCTGACACTACTGGACGGTAAAGCATTTCGGGTAAAGAGACTAGGAACGGCATGATTCTGTGCACTACAACTCCCAGCCATAATAGTTGCGGGTTCTTCCATGGGGCTCAATGGGAATACCCAGAGCATGAGGTCACTAGATGCGTTCAGGCATGTGGAAACCCCCTGCACAATTTAAAGTGCTAAAGGCCCAAATATGTGTGTTTTACTAACTGAAAATATATTTTGAGAAACTTCCTGGGCTGTCGGAAGAAGTACTTCCCAGATGACTAGCTTCCCAGATGACTAGCTTCCCAGATGACTAGCTTTCCCGATGACTAGCTTTCCCGATGACTAGCTTTCCCGATGACTAGCTTTCCCGATGACTAGCTTTCCCGATGACTAGCTTTCCCGGTGACTAGCTTTCCCGATGACTAGCTTTCCCGATGACTTGCTTCCCAGATGACTAGCAAAGGATTTGACATTGGTCTACACGCAGTCCCCCATGATGAGGCAAAAACACAATTACCAATTTGTGCCAATTTATTCTGAACAGAAATCTCTTACGTAAGTATTCCAACCCTGTATCCAGTACTTGAGTGAAGAGTCTTTGGTAGCAGTCATATCTTTTGACTGTTCTTGGGTAGGCCTTTACCAGTCTGTACGGTTGGTTGGGATGTGTTGGACCTGCAATCATCGGATCTCTTGGGTTTGGCTGGGCCAGGACGTTCACAGACTTGTCCCAAACTCACTCCAGTGTGGTCTCAGCTCTTTGTCACCCCAGACTGAAGACATGTCTGTTTTGGATCAGAAGAACCTCTGTGTTTTGCTTTGTTCATCCATCCTTCGATCCTCACCAGCCTGTTAGAGTCCTACAGGCGCCCTATGCCTTCCATCTAGCCACTCTACCATAAGGCCTGATTGATGGAGAGCTGTAGAGATGGTTGTCCCTCTGGTAGGTTCTCATCTATGCAAAGAAACTCTGAAGCTCAGTTTGTGGCCGTTGTGTTGTTGGTCACCTCCATGACCAAGGTCCTTTTTGCCCGGTTGCAGGACTGCTAGACTGCTAGGCTGCTAGGCTGCTAGACTGCTAGACTGCTAGGCTGCTAGGCTGCTAGGCTGCTAGGCTGCCAGACTGCTAGACTGCTAGACTGCTAGACTGCTAGACTGCTAGACTGCTAGACTGCTAGGCTGCTAGGCTGCTAGGCTGCTAGGCTGCTAGGCTGCCAGGCTGCCAGACTGCCAGGCTGCCAGGCTGCCAGACTGCCAGACTGCCAGACTGCTAGACTGCCAGCTCTTGATAGTTTCAAACTTCTTCCATTTCACTTTGATGAACCTCACTGCTCTTGGGGAATTTCAATGCTTAAGGAATTTATGTTATAACCTTCACCAAGTCTATGCCTTGGACTTAATGGTTGGGTTTAGAAAAGTACAGTTACCACAGATGGACTGTAGGCTCTGAATTCTTATTTACATGAGATCCATTGTATGAGATACAAATTTCAGTAAATTGCCGCATATTGTTTTGAGTGCAAATGTATAGCAAAAATATGTAATCGATAATGAATTAAGGCTCTAGATTTCTGTATGAGGGCTTTATTGTCACATAAAAATAAAGATAATCTAAGTAATTCCTTGAAAGCGTGAGGAGGCAGGACAGACTGTAGTTTGCACCTTGTTACAGAATATATGGCAGGATATAGCAACACGGGAACCCTGTTCATTTCATTAACAGCTTAAGGGCCTAGCGCTGTACCCTAACTTGTCCCCTTAGAGCAATGATTGCAGGGCTGTTATTATTGTATACCGGAAGACGGTGCCTTGTGGAATGTGTGTTGGTTTTTGGCCTTTGTGTTTAGTATTGGGATTAAATGTAAAGAAACCACATATAATCGACAGAAGACGTGGCAACACCATGTATGGCATGTGATTACGGAACATATGCGATGTTCCGTTGAAACATTTACTTTGGGTTATTTGCTCCCTGTTGCAGCATGATATTAAACCTTGTATTTTTGTACCATATTTGCATCTTCAAGTTTGGTCAAAGTTCTACGATTCATGTGGCCCCCAGAAAAGTAGCTGCTGCATTTAATGATGTTGTAATAACGGCCTGAATACATTGATGGCAGAGCCATCTCATCACCTGGTAGGAGCACCTGGCCCTAGAGCCCAGCTTGTTTACTAACCCCAGGCAACCATCCTCCCACCATTGGGGGACGCTGGGCCCCTAGGGTTAACCCATTAGTGTTGTTCAGAGGGATCCACACGGGAGAAGAAACCAACTGTACGTTGAAGGGTTTCTTAAATGAGCGATGCTACTCTTTAATAGTGATTGTTACATGTTTTGCAGCTTAAAGACTTAAAGAGGCAGCTACAGCTGGAGAGGAGGAGAGCTGATAAACTACAGGAGCGACTTCAAGAGATCTTGACCAACACCAAGACCAGGACAGGTGAGAGGTCGTCGCAAAGCCCTGTTGACCTACACCGGTTCCATCTAGCCAGGCTTGTAGTACCACTACAAGTTATGTTAGGCTAGTAGGTAGCCTGACTGTTCACAAAGTGTGCTAGGTTATATCCGGTGAGGAGTCAAATGTTCTTTAGCAAGACAAATACTCTTAATTGCTATTAAAATATGCTGTTGATAAGAATCAATCAATAATTTTTCTTTAATAAAGCTTTTTTTTTTACAACAGCACATGTCACAACGTGCTTATACAGATACCCAGCCTAAACCCCAAGGAGCAACCAACTACTGTAAGAGTCTGTGCAAAAGGACTAAAATGTTAATGTCGTATGTCTGCGTTTGAGAGTTAACTGAGTTTGAAGGACATCCTCTCATGCTCTGAATCGAGATAAAACGTCTGTTACATCATCACAGACATAAAACATTTAGCGCAAGCAGGTAAGCAAATATGCAGGGCATATATTAACCCCATAACGCCCAATAGAGGAGCACAAAACATTTTCTGCAAGGTAATGAATACAACTAAGTTAGGGATTTTAAAAGAAGGCTTCTTTGAGTTCGAAAGGGTTAATAAAACAGTAGATGGAAACTGCCGTGTCGGCAATGAGGTTTGCTACAGATGAGCTGAGACAAAGACATCATAGAAAGGAAAAAGATGGGTAAAGCAGTGCTTTGTACAGCCACATCATACAGCCTCAGCGGCCTTGGACGAAGGGAAATATGTTTAGTATTGCAAATGACATTTAATTGGCCACGATTAAATTGTTTTCAGATGTTCTAGGGTACTAGGGTTTTTATATAACATCTGAATGTTCTAAAGTTCGTATCATCGTGTATAGCACAGCACCATGACCGTGCTAGTGAGGACGACATTTTGTTGCCACCACACAGAGCAGCTGACAAACCCCGAAGTCCCAAAATGCTTTTTGATGTGTCGATAACAATGGGAGCCTGTACGTGTTTGTTTCTCTTTGAACAACCCCACCCATCCCAAACTACTAAATGCAGGCCTTTTTATACTTCATTCTACCCCCCCCCTCCCTTTCTTTCCATTTCTTTTAAATGTGCGACATGGCAATGCCTACACTTCTTTCTTCTCTGTAAGATATTGGTGATGCCAGGGCAATCCTCTTTTGGCCCATATATAATTTACTAGGTGACTGTAAATGTTTAATGGTTGCTCTACAGAAAGTTGAGAATCAGACATTTTAAAGTAGGGAGCTTTATCTTTGTCCGGTGTCCAGAAGGGTATGAAAGTTAGTGCACATCAGCAGGAGTCTAAAAGGTATATGGGCCTGCCTATAACCCTGGCAACACTGGATGTTCTTCCTCCCACAGCCTTTCATTTTCTATGGGGAATCAATCTGTGCTTATTGATGGATAATTCCCGCTGTGTCCAGTGCAATGGGTGCTAACTTAATAATTCCAGTATTAGTGTTTCTTTATCAAAATCCCTTAATGGGTTTTGTGGGAAGACAGTGGTCTGTAGTTAAAAGGAGAGGACTCTAATGCAGCTTTTGATAAACTGCCACCAAGGGATGCTCACGAACATTTGATTTTTTAACTTGTAGTTTTGAGAGTTGTTTGTAATTTTCAGTGTGAATGAGAAATGTTGGCCGTTGATTCTTGAGAATGGATCCACACAAATGGTGTACTATGTCATGTATGGGCTGTTGTGCCCTCTCATCAAAACCACTCTCTAAAAATTGGAATTTCTTGGCCAACCGAAGTATGATAGTGGTTCTACTTCTATATTATATAAACAGCATATTACAAATCCAGCCCAAAATGTTAAGTAAAGTGCCAGGTTGCATATTTTAGTTAGTTTTAAATTGTCAGCAATGTGCCTTTGCTTTTGATATGGTTTGAATGGGAATATTAACCAACTCATGAACATTTAAAAAAGTCTTTAAACAGTAGATCAATAATCTCCTTTTAAAAGAAGTCCTTGTGCTGCACTTGTTGGCTTGCATTCATCATTTTGTGTGTGTATGTGTGTTACAAGGCCTTGAGGAGTTGGTGTTATCAGAGATCAGCTCTCCTAGTCGCACACAGCAGACAGGAGACAGCAGCAGCATCTCCTCCTTTAGCTACAGAGAGATCATGAAGGAGGGAGCCTCTGCACCAAACACCAACAAGGTACTCTACCCCCCTTAGCCCAGTGGAGTAACAAGGTACTCTACCCCCCTCTGCCCAGTGGAGTAACAAGGTACTCTACCCCTGTTAGCCCAGTGGAGTAACAAGGTACTCTACCCCCATTAGCCCAGTGGAGTAACAGGGTACTCTACCCCTGTTAGCCCAGAGGATTAACAAGGTACTCTAGCCCGTTGGCCCAGAGGAGTAACAAGGTATTCTCCACGTGTTAGCCCAGAGGAGTAACAAGGTACTCTGCCCCTGTTAGCCCAGAGGATTAACAAGGTATTCTCCACGTGTTAGCTCAGAGGAGTAACAAGGTATTCTCCACGTGTTAGCCCAGAGGAGTAACAAGGTACTCAACAACCGTTAGCCCAGAGGAGTAACATGGTACTCTACAAGAAACCAGTCAGTCATGTCACCACATGAAGTAAGACAATGTCATTTTGTAAGTAAGAGAATGTGGTGACTGTTGGTAAGAATGTTGGTGTGGGAGAGTAGTGAGCATCAGAAAATAGGTGTTGATTTTACACCCTGTACCCGTCAAAGGTTTGAAGACACCATTTCAAGTGAAATGTGTCCACATTTTGGACTGGTATTGTATACTTACTTGTTTTCAACTCAGCCACATTACAAAGGAGAAATTAGAAAGGGTTTTGTGTAAAGGACCACAAAGAACACCAATCATGTTGTCAGCAGCAACCCTTCTGTATTCAATGCATTTGTAATGGCTTGCATTGTGAGGCAGAGACTACACGTTGAACTGTAAGCTACTGCAGTTATGACAGTTCTTCTGGGAGATCACATGTGTTTTACTTGTGTGTGCTTCTCTGCTATTAATAGCTTATGAATACAGACTATTATTAGATTCCTTTGAGTAAACAGGTCCTGATTGATTCTCTTTGCCACAGGGTTGAGTTGTCGAGGACAAAGAGATGTAAAAATTTGAATACAAATGTATATCTTGCCAATTTGTTCGACTGAAGCACATTTGTGTGTTTATAATGTACCTGATAAGACTGTTAAACAGAGATAATGAAGTATGGTTCCCATTGGAATTATTTGGACAAAAATATTATGCTCTGTATTGACAGTGTGTTTCTGGTTAGGTAGGTATGTACTATCATCACATTTGTGCAAACATAAAAGAGCTATAGTGTTGATTTGAGGCTTTGCGTTTTGGCATCTGCCATTGGTGTCTTGTTAACATGAAGACCAAAAAGCTCTGGTGAGCTCAGCAATTGCAGACGACCAGGCGAGCAAAACATTTTAGGGGGTGATTGAAAAATGCTGCATTCTGAGGAAGAAAATTAATGGCTCAAAACATTTTAAACATTGGTTATGATTTTGTGCTGTCTTCTCCATCAACAATGGCTGTCTAACATTGTCAATAGACGATTGTCGTGCCGTCATTTAGCCCCTACAGGCCTGGCAGAGTTTCACCAGGGAAGGTACACAGCAGCTGTTTTGGGGCATGGGTCTCAGACTTCAATCAATGCATGCAAAGGATATGCAACCAAATAAAATATGCTAACAAATAAGATATGCAACCTAAACAATTCCTAACATAAGTGCTTAATTTGGATATTATATCATAATGTTTGGTGCCTTGAATTAGGGTGACTTTAGGGTGTATACGAAATGTATAAAACGATAGTTGTATAATCTCACTCAAATAAAAGTCCAGAGTCTATTATTGACCTAATACTAATTGTTCGCTTTCAAATCTAAACCTTTTGGAATATAGAGAGAAAAATACAAAATACTTCACTATCCATATGATGTACTACATTGTTTAAAATGGCTTCTGTGTCTGTCTGCCACTGAATGTTATGTATGGACCAGAAGTTAAACGGTGTTGTCCTGTTTCCCCAGTCTGATACTAAATGTTATGTATGGACCAGAAGTTAAACGTGTTGTCCTGTTTACCCAGTCTGATACTAAATGTTATGTATGGACCAGAAGTTAAACGTGTTGTACTGTTTACCCAGTCTGATACTAAGTGTTATGTATGTACCAGAAGTTAAACGGTGTTGTCCTGTTTCCCCGGTCTGATACTAAATGTTATGTATGTACCAGAAGTTAAACGTGTTGTGCTGTTTCCCCCAGTCTGCCACTGGCAGCCCCCAGTCCCAGCGACCTGCTGACCTGTCTGATGATGAGGTCGGGGAACTCTTCCAGAGGCT
Organism: Novumbra hubbsi; assembly: GCA_016801125.1. Classification (NCBI taxonomy): domain Eukaryota; kingdom Metazoa; phylum Chordata; class Actinopteri; order Esociformes; family Umbridae; genus Novumbra; species Novumbra hubbsi. Next base: position 18,549 of record JACXGK010005170.1, on the reverse strand, counting down.
GGCTGAGGTTCAGCAGCAAAAGTGGATGTTGGAGGAAAAGGTATTCATTTTACACCTACATTTTAGACTTTCAAAATCTAGGTCACATCAACTGGATTAGTTTGTTGTTTACTTTTGTTATATAGGGCTTTTGAACCAGCAATGTTTTGGTTATTGTGCTTACTTAACAAAAACTATGTTGCTTTAACGATCAGTGCGACATTTGTAATGAAAAGGGAAGCTATGGGAGAGCTGTTCTAAAGATGAAATAGAATTGCAACCAGAAAATGATTGGTATTTATTGGGTTAGGGTGTCATGACTGTCGACATCAGTCAATGTACCCTGGCATGAAATTACTCTTCAACAGACAAATAAAGATATACAAAAGTCATCTTTCTATGTACAGGGTTTTTGCGGGTCCTTAAAAAGTCATCACTCAATTTATCAAAATAAAGTCTTACATTTTCTTATTAGTCCTGTTAGCATAAAAAGGTGATAAATTAATGTGTGGTTTGTAAACAGATTTTGGCTTTTGGTTGCGTGCAGAGAAACCATTTCATTTAGAATGTTAACAGCCTACTTTGCTTCTTGGTTGAAATCTCTTGATTGGAAAGAAAAGTTTCCAAAGATGTATCACAGACTACCTTCCCTGACCACCATGCTCTAGCAGCAGCCATTAACACCCTGTTAACTGGCGCTACTGCCCTGGGCGCTACAGTCTTCATATGTTGACACTAAATGGGATCCCAATAGTTGTATTTCTTGAGATGCAGGTTTATGATAACAAGAAAACAAAAGGCACATGACTAGAGTAAAGGGGAAATTAAATGTGACATTTTGGACACCTATTCAGACTTCCGCACAATCGGTTGGAAATAATCTTTTATTATATTGGTTCAGCTGTGTGTATAGTATTAGCCTGGGGCTCTTGTGTATCTAATGTGTTTATCTGATATGCTGCAGGTGAAACACCTGGAGGTAAGCTGCTCCTCCATGGCTGATGACATCTGTAAGAAGAGTGCCATCATTGAGACCTATGTCATGGACAGCAGGAGAGGTAACCTTCTCTAACGGTTTCCCAGTCCTGTTTACCTTGCTTTACCTTTATTATATATTTGTACATTCACTCCTTTTTCTCTGACAGGATTCTGAATACCTACTCTGTGATTTTGTTTTATTGAATGTCACTGTGCAAGATAAATCTAGCAAAAAAAGTGTCTGGTTCTTTTATCTACTGAAATGTAGCACTGCTATGGATTTGAATAATTTTTGTGTTTGTGTAATTTTGAATCATTACCTAAATAGTAATTACTCTTCTACCAAATACAAAAAGCAGGTTTACTTTCCATTATTTCAGTACTGTTATTGTTTGTTTTGAGGTAGGAAGTTGAAGCAGTAGTGCCAACAGCTTACATAAATAGCCACTGTCCCACTTTACCATGGGGATTGATTTAATTCTGATACTACGTTTGAACCTCTACCGTCTTGCTTTTATATTCCATCCTTAAATGCTTTCTTGGTACTATTTATAATACGTCTCTATTTTAAGTTTGCCACCAATATAGTGCTCAGATACACTTGAAATTGCAATTTACTCTAATAACACTTACCTAAACTGGGGGCTCTGCTTAACATTTATGAGTTTTTCTTTGATAAGATCATGGTTTGGTTGGGTCTGTTTAAGATTCTTCTCTTCTCAACCAGATTAACAGATTATATGCCATTCACATTATCCAGCTAATCCTTGAGGTTTTATATAGAACTGAGTGATAAATGTAAATCCGTTATCATGTGGAACTGTTACAGTTCACAGGAAAAGCTAGACTGCAGTAAAGTTTGTTGTAGAATGATTAGTTGAAAGGTCTGGATTATGCTTTCTGTGGTGTTGCTTCTGGTTAGTTAGTTAGTAGACACAACTAACGCTTTTTCTTCCAGGGTTGTAATGTACACATTAGTGTACATTGTCTCCGACTATTTTAGGGCAAAAAAAAGTTTAGGAACAAACAAATATGATTTAAAAAATGATGCCTATGCTCTATTTGGTGGCATTATCCTTTGCTGCCAGAAGTCTGTGACCCATTGACCACACCAGTTGCTGGGGGTCTTCTCTGGTGATGCTGTTCCAGGTACTGCAGCCATCTTCAGTTGTTGTTTTGAGGACGTATGTGTCCTCTTCAGCTACTAAAAGGCATGCTCAGTTGAATTCAAATCTGGAGGTTGACCAGTCAAGAGCACACTCTGGAAAACGTCCTAGTTAGCTATCACAGTATGTTTAGTCTCATTGTTCCATGATGAAGTGGCTTTCAATGAGTGTGGAGGGATTTGACTGTACTTTAGGAGACAAGATGTTTATGTACACTTCAGAACCCCTGCTTTTGCTGCCGTCAGCAGTTACATCATCGTTGTTAAAGACAAGTGATCTAGTTCCAGTGACAGCCTTACATGCCTCAGCCATAACACCCGTTCACCATATTTTACAGATGATGTGGTATGCCGACAACCTTCTTTTCCCCACATTGTCCTCTTGTCATCGCTTCAGCTCTTTGTCTTGTCTGTCTTTGATACTCCTTTCCAGAACTCTGCGGCCAGAACGGGCTGTGTTTGATAGTGTGAACTGGCCTTCCTGTATTTACGTTTGAATTAGTGGTTTTCTCCATGCCGTTTTAGAACTGTAGTTCTACTGATACTGTTGGGTTTTGCTTAAACATCCTTTCCTACCTGGCTGGCGTGACTTCCATTGACTACTCCTCGTCCTCATACGGACCGGCGTCAATAAGACTCCAATGGGAAACACAAGGCCTCTAATCACTGTCTGATGCCGTGTGCCTACACAAATGATGTGATGGAGCACGCTGTACTAACTAAACAACGTTGTCATTTCTAAAACCAATGGGTTTGCAAATAACCCCTCAGAACTCTGAGAATGTGTGCTATTACTTCATGCTAATGTGGTATACGACTATATAAAAATATTCATAAGAATACCACCCGTTTTGAAGGGCACTGTTTTATTGACATTTCATCTTCCATGTAGCCCTGAATGTTGCTACACAAGCCACCTGAACATTCATTGAGATTGCATTGTTTCCAGTTAAGGCTTACTGGTAATTTGTTAAGGTTTTTTAATTTCCTTTTCTTTTTCTTTTTTTTACCTTTAATGCCTTGCAAGATGTTTTGTTCCTGCCACATAATGGGTTGAATGTTTTGACAGTAGAGCTCCATAATGGTTGTTACTGTCCATGGCTGCAGTGCTTATCACTTATTAACTATCATTTCTTCAGCTTATTTTAGAGGGATATGGAAGCATGCTTCTGTTTTGGTTTTTCATAGAATATATTGTTGTATATTACCAGATTGTATTTAATGACTATTTCATTAGTCATTCGACAGGTAGTAGACAGTCAGCCCTTTATTTCTGCATTCCCCAACGAGTCATCCAAGCTGGCTATAAAGCATCTTCTGTGCCAAAATCATTATTTTTGTCATTGTTAAAAGTAAATAAGCCATTATTTTATGACTGTTGAACATCAGCTATTCATCACTTAGATACCGTATTGAAGGTAAGGGATACTGTGCAAAACAATAACCACTCTCTTGATTGCCTGTTCTTCTCACTTTGTATCTGCAGCAGTCTGGCCAAGAAGGCTTGCAGTGCATGGTGGTCATTGTAGTTTCTTAGGGATGCCAGGATACCAGAATTTTTTACACAAGAAATTACACCATTCTTTAAACCCATTTTGATACCATAGAAAGTCTTAATACATCAATAGTGTACTTTTTTCACTTTTTGTGGTGAGCATTTCTCGTATGTTTTGTTGAGTTTTTCCTTGGCGTTTTAAGTTGTTGTGCGATTACTGAGCTCACCAGCGCTTTCCTTTTTCAATTTGATGTTGCCAACTGTTGTTTTAGGTTTTGGCTATCAACAGATACATAGAACTAAGGCCTTCAATACACACTGTTTGTCAATGCTAAACTCTCTGACCAAAAAGTGTTTATAATTAGTATATTTGCATATGTTTATTGAGTCTGATTTCAATTCATAGAAACAGCACATTGAACTCAGAACGCTTGGTTGTTAGATGGGGGGTGGGGTTGCTTTGGAAAAACATTATGAGACATCGATAATGGCGAATTGCATGTTTACATGGAGCTTGTGTGATTACTACGGTTCAGAGTATTCAAATACTGCATTGTGTAAATATTTTACAAGGTTGCTGGTGAACATGACTGCATGAATTGATGCGTGTTATGAGTGTTTTTTGTAAGGTTGTTTTATGCCACACTCTGCATTAAATATACATAATAGTGGCGCTATATTTAGACCTGTCCATGTCTGGCAGAGGACACGATGAATGGGACCGTCCAAACCGGGTCTTACCTGGCCTCCTGTGAACATATACGATACTTACATTGGCCAGTTTGCAAACTTGACCAATGTAGCGTTTGTTTTTGGTGCATCAGAAAACAAACGGGACGGCTGTTAAAAGGTCTATATTCGATCATCACCTTGGCATCCCGTAACGGCGTCAGAGACGTGGGGCAGGGCAGAGAAGGTTGTGGAGGCCATGTGAAAATGTAGAGGGGGCCCCGGCCTCGGTGAGGCAGGCAGACAGGCCCTGGTGCTAGATGAGAGCTGACATTAAGAGGGGGGCCTCGGTGAGGCAGGCAGACAGGCAGGCCCTGGTGCTAGATGAGAGCTGACATTAAGAGGGGGGCCCCGGCCTCGGTGAGGCAGACAGGCAGGCCCTGGTGCTAGATGAGAGCTGACATGAAGAGGGGGGCCCCGGCCTCGGTGAGGCAGACAGGCAGGCCCTGGTGCTAGATGAGAGCTGACATGAAGAGGGGGGCCTCGGTGAGGCAGGCAGACAGGCCCTGGTGCTAGATGAGAGCTGACATGAAGAGGGGGG
>JACXGK010005170.1:0-13562 GCA_016801125.1 Novumbra hubbsi | reverse complement strand
TGCTAGATGAGAGCTGACATGAAGAGGGGGGCCCCGGCCTCGGTGAGACAGACAGGCAGCCCCTGGTGCTAGATGAGAGCTGACATTAGCAGGATGTAAATGATTCAGGATGCAGACATGCCTGAGTGAACCCAACACTCATCTTCAATAATGCAGCAGGCGGCGGAGCCCTCTGCTCAGCAAGCCGACTGGATGGGAGGAGGACACGGTAGTGTTACAGGGGCTCCCTGGCTGGCTTGACGGGTCAGCACTCCCACACAGGCAGGCTGCTGCCACTGCCACTAAATGACACCCTGTTATGTTATCGTGGCCAACGCTAATTGCTTGTGGTGGCGCACACGGTGACAGTTCTTTAGAAGCTCCTTTTTGTCCAATCCTTTTTGTTTAGTTATTTCACTCCTGGAGGTGGTTGATGGATAATAAATGCCCGATGATGCTCACGATTTCGCGTGTTGACGACTACTTAATTGATTCCCCTTTTGATTCGGGTCCTTGAGTCTCCGTGAAGCACCGTGCTCGCTGAAGTGACGGAGGAATGAAATGGAGCAATTAGCTGGTGTAATGGAGGTTACGCCTCAATGCTTTGTTTAAGACTGCAGTCTGGCCGTGGAGGAATGGAGGGGACTAGGGGTTGTGGGAGTTGGGTTAGTCAGTCAGGTACATGCCGCAGTCATGTGTTCAGTCAGACAGGCTAAGTGCTCTTCCCTGCTGGAGGAGTCAGTTGGGGTGAGGTTCCTCCTGCTGCAGTTTGTGCCCCCCCCCCGCTCAGTGTCTCACACGACTGGCTGCAGCTATGTGATACAGCCCCTACCATTTCATCCGATGGGTTCTTTTTCTGCATGGAGAACTCCAGGAACTCCCAACCATCCAGGATGTTAGATGAGTCCATTATGTAGCAGCCTACAGGGAAACGTTGTATTTGTTTTAATGCATAACAATTGTTTCATCGGTTTCTGGGTTACACATTTCTTGATCATTCTGTTTTCCTTTTTTTTTGTTTTTTATTTTTATTTTGCAAAGCCTTGTCTTATTTTCTCTGGACTTTTTAATGTCATGTTGATGTACCAGGATTGCTCAACATAAAGAGAGTTTATTAATGGTTGGTTGTAAGTGAGCATTGTATAGATTCCATCTATTGAAAAGGCACAATTTATCAATAGGACAAATATCAAATGTAGTAGGTCTATTAGAAGAAATGTCATGTACACTTTGAACAGGCAGGGCTACGTTGTTGATATAGATGATCTAGGCTGCATAACTCCTGGCCGTGTTTCTACATAGCCCACTCTGATCCTAGGGTAGTTGAGAACAGGCAGGGCTACATTATTGATATAGATGATCTAGGCTGCATAACTCCTGGCCGTGTTTCTACATAGCCCGCTCTGATCCTAGGGTAGTTGAGAACAGGCAGGGCTACGTTGTTGATATAGATGATCTAGGCTGCATAACTCCTGGCCGTGTTTCCACTTAGCCCACTCTGATCCTAGGGTAGTTGAGAACAGGCAGGGCTACGTTGTTGATATAGATGATCTAGCCTGCATAACTCCTGGCTGTGTTTCTACATAGCCCACTCTGATCCTAGGGTAGTTGAGAACAGGCAGGGCTACATTGTTGATATAGATGATCTAGGCTGCATAACTCCTGGCCGTGTTTCCACTTAGCCCTCTGATCCTGGGGGAGTTGAGTACAGGCAGGCAGGACTGCAGTTAGTTCTAGTGGCTCTGTGGTGGCAGGAATCCATGGCTCTCCATGTTGCCTCAGCAGTTCAGTAGCAGCAGGACCACTGGGTCTAGTAAGTGTTACTGTTCAGCAATGTGGGCATTTTAGTACTAGTCTACATCTCTTGTGAAACATCGAAGAGGCAAAAAGCTACAGTTTTCTGACCTCTTTGTGAGGCTTTCCGTGTGGAATCAATGTCTTAATTAACTGTCAATGTCTCAATTGCTCAATCTTTTCTTCAGTTGAGCAATTGAGGACACTGTACTAGTACCTTCATTGGTTAAAGTGAGGTGATATTCATCTATGATTTTCTGTCTGACTTAACATCATCCGTGAGGTGATGTTGCAGATGTTGTCAGTATGTTTTATGTCATCTTGGTCAGTTTTCCCTCAGTGCACTCAGTGCCTGTCTCCGTGTGACAGTTGGGATTGGAGAAAAGGTTCCACCAGGCTGATGTTATAGCCCCGGTTCATAGTAGATTTCTAAGAATAAACACAAGGATTTCAAAGGGGATTTAATGAAGTCAAGGTTGTAACATCCTGTATAAAGCAGCAAGGTTTGTCGGATTGTGAATGTCAATCTTGATTGGCTGTGCTTGCCACATAGGACATGTAAACTGAGAGACAATTCTCAGGATTAGCCTGAATACCCATTTACAACATCAGAGTAGTTTGGATAATCTCTGCAGTTATGTTGCGAGTGACAGTTCAGCAGGGACCTGACTGCTTATGGCCAGTGGATCACTGTGCTCTCTTATAAAGGTGGACATGTCACTGAATCAGTCAATATTGAACATGTCCTCAATTAAACAAACCATGAGCTGGTTACATGTAATTGACTGTTTCCATCATCTTTAGGCAAAGCCTATTGCATTCAGGATTATTGTTACGCAGCTCTCGTGTGACTTTCATGAACTTAAACTTCCAGAAGCTTTGGTGATGGAACTTCTTTTTAAGAATGCATTATAAATAGGTAGGTCCTAGTTAAAAGGATGCTTAAAAGGTTTGGAGTGCCTTAAGTCTTAAAGTGCACATTGGGTGTGCTAGAACTTCTTAAAACCCTTATAACACAGAATGTCATGTGTAATATCTCAGCTGTCCTTGTTTGACGGCCTGTTGTAGCTGTTTTGTAGACCAACTCCACCATTGTCTTTCAAAAGGCTTTCAGGTGGGATATCCTGTTCCAGGTTATCCAGTCGGAATCAACATAATTTACATTTACAGTTGTTATTTTTTGTATTTTACAGCCTTTAGCAAATCTTATCTCTGGCATAGAGATGTGTAATTTATTCTGCTAAATAAAACCTTTCAGTTGCAAAACAGAATTATTTAATAAGGAACTACCTGAACTTTCCAAATAGAACTGTTTATTTGTCCCCATAATATTCTGAAATCGATACACCCATGCCCCAGGTTAAATGAGTCAACATGGCATTGTCTAAAACAAATGTTTAATGTCCTCTAGTAGGCTATAGTCTTGTTTTGGAACAGCCCTTAATAAAGGGTCATATCTTTGGATCACTAAGGCCTAGATTCAATATGTTTTTTCTTTAGGAACTGAGAGAGACAAGTCAGACCATGGCATTAAGATACCAAGGGAAATGCTGTTGTGTGAGATGGCAAAATCAATGGACCCCTTTAATATAGGGAGATTCAATATCGTGAAGCAAACCTACTTTAGCTATACTATAGTCTTTCCCCTTCCTTTTAATAGTTTAGAAATGTAATTGAAAAGTATTTGGATGCTGGGGGGGGGGTATTTTTGTTCTTATTCTTTTTGTTCTTAAAGTATTTGGACAGATCACCATCATAAACAAGTACTTGGAAGACCTGGTTGCATTTCTTTTGCTTGCAATGTTTGCCTGAAGTCTAAGGTTCTGGAATACAGATTGTGTTTTAACCAAGCAAAGGGTAGCTTGCTAGAAGGCTGGTGACAGGTTAGCTACAGGGAAGGATGTGTGATGTGTCTGTTGGACACTGACAGACCGCCCACATTTCACTCTGATCATCAGCAGATGGACACTGTAGATGTGACTGCTGAACGGAACTGCTACAATCATCTGATGCTACTAATATGTATCCTCCCTAAGGATATCATAGCCAATATAATATTACCATAAAACGGAATGATATTGCTTTATTTAATACATAGATCTTAGCATGTATGGCTGTGATTCACATTAACTGAATGAAATGTCTCGATGCACACCTTTTATATATGGCTTAGCCCAGTTGTAACTAGGGCCCTAGATTATTTTTCTGAGTAGTTCAAGAAATTCCCTTGGCTTTAGTTCAGTGAAGCATGACTGTGGCTTTGATTTGCCCCCTTTCCTCACTGCAGATGTGTCTGGCACGGCGGTCGTGGCCCATCATGGGGGCCAGCTGGGGGGCCACGGTCTGGGCTCGGTGCTCAGGGACCTGGTAAAGCCTGGGGACGAGAACCTGCGTGAAATGAACAAGAAGCTGCAGAACATGCTGGAGGAACAGCTGACCAAGAACATGCATCTACAGAAGGTAAACTAACACACGCGTGGTGGGTTGGACCCCCGGTATACAGTGGAGCAGCTCCGGGAGGTTAGAGACGCTAGTGAATGACGTGGCTTATGTTCCGCACTCTGGGCGGACGTGTGGCGATCCACGCGGCCTGTAGTTAGAAGAGGGCCTCTGGTAGTGGGAGAGATGTGTGACTGTGTCGGTGGTGTGCCTGTCTGTCTACTGCTGTCATCCGTCCCTGTGACAAGCCCACGGGGGGGGGATTATTCATCACCGGCCAAGATGTGGGCGTTCCTCCTTTATGCCCTAATTGTTTTTCTTTGCAGAAATAGAAATGGGTCTCCGAGCAAAGGGTGGTGGTATAGTCTCACTTTCATTACCGTGTTTCTGTCATCATGCAGATGTTTTACCCTGGAACATGAAACTAATACTGCTGCGGGGTGTGTGCTTTGACTCTGTCCAGCCTGTGTCTGTTACCCTGCTCTGTTTAGTGATGCGTCAGAGGTACAGGAAAAGGTCTGTTGTGTGTTACCCTGCTCTGTTTAGTGATGCGTTTGAGTCACAGGGAAAAGTCTGAGCAAAAGCTACCTTTAATTCGGCCCCTGTAAGGGTTTTTCCTCGCACTGCGCTTCAACACTGTCGTTGCTTGCTCCTTTGGGTTTCAGGCCGGGTGTTTTGTAAAAGCGCTTTGTGACAACTCCTGATGTAAAAGGGCTTTATAAATAAATGTGATTGATTGACAGACAGCCAATGATGCCCTAGTGAATATATGCAACACTATGTATGCAGCACATTCTTAGAGAACGAGGCTTAGAGGGTTATTGTAGTTGTCAGGAAGCCCTTACATGTATACAAAGAATCCTGACGCCATGTTGCTCTGTGTTCCAAATGAACTAAGAAACCATGATCTGATTAACTATTGCGATTCCATCTTCCATGTTTTTCTTCTTTGCTCACAGCTCTCCTTCCTCTCTGGTACCAGCAGTCATTCTGCCACGCTCACAGCTCTCCTTCCTCTCTGGTACCAGCAGTCATTCTGCCACGCTCACAGCTCTCCTTCCCCTCTGGTACCAGCAGTCATTCTGCCACGCTCACAGCTCTCCTTCCTCTCTGGTACCAGCAGTCATTCTGCCACGCTCACAGCTCTCCTTCCTCTCTGGTACCAGCAGTCATTCTGCCACGCTCACAGCTCTCCTTCCTCTCTGGTAGCAGCAGTCATTCTGCCACGCTCACAGCTCTCCGGTACCAGCTGTCATTCCGCCACGCTCACAGCTCTCCTTCCTCTCTGGTACCAGCAGTCATTCAGCCGTGTGAATCATTGTGCTGGGCCTGATGACGCTATGACGCAGTTCACCAGTGCATATGACAAGGCGTTCCATGGCAACGGCACAAGGGTGCAGACGGGCCGGCTCCTCCCATGTCCTCTGGATTGTGGGGCATCGGGGGGCATCATGCTCATGACCAGTTAGTGCCAGTGGGAGCAGCCAGCACGGAAACAAACAACCCTGTTAATATTTAATGGTTCTGGCTTTCGTGAGCACAGATAGAACAGTGGCTTTATCTGGGAGGAGTTTGCAGCTGGACCAGTCAAATAGCTACCCCACAGCACTGTTCGGGGGTGGGTTGATACAGCCTCCATGCTAATGTTTTCTGAAACAGTTTCCAGCACCTTGCATCAAACCCCCTGAAGTTCAGTCAGTAGTTCTATTATATCTGAATGAAAGAGAATTCATGATGAAAGAGTCCTGCAGTTAGATAACCATGTCAGAGGTTTGTGCCTTTATTAGCTCTGTGGATATTAAAATAGCAATTCTTCTCTCTTTTTTTTTTTTTAGGACCTTGAACTTCTGTCTCAGGAGATTGTCCGTTTAAGTAAAGACTCAAGTTCTGGATCTTGCTCAGCAACCGGATGAGATTGGTCCAAGTCCATTACTCTCTCCCTCTCACCTGTTCTGTGGCTAAGGAGAGGACACAACCCATCCATCCATGCTGACTGACTGAACCTACGGCTGGGAACACTTCAGTGTAGAAAGGGAGGGATGAAAGGGGATGTTTTTATTATTTTCTTTTGCAACAGCTTTAATACTGAATGTACTCGTTGTAACACATCTTGGTTCTTACTGCAAAAACTTGCATATTTGGGCCGGACTTGCGTGTCAGGCTGCAGTCTGCCTCCCGACTGAGGAATGCAGGGACCAGGATGTGGGGAAATATCTGGAGCACAGTGCGTTACTGGTCCACATCTTTAAGAGATTGTTTAATGTTGTAAATAACAAGTGACATTCTGCATACTTATACATAGACCTGTGTTTTGCCTGTACTTGTTTGAATTTTGCTATATTCAGCAACTCTTGTTTATTTTTGTTTGTATGAATCCTGTATGTGTTTGTATATATATATATATATATTTATATATATATATATAATTCTGAAGAATCAACTGTGGTAATTTATCTGTCTCGGGAGTAATAAGTATTGTATGAGGCAAAGTTATTGTCAAATATTTAAGTCTCTTACATTCTGAAAACGGGGTGTTCTTAAGTCATACATTTCAATCTTTCTTCTTGTTATTCCAGTCTGCCCCTGGGCTACCTGGTTGCTCACCTGTTGCAGTCAACTTGAATATGCTGTCCAACTCCAGACACTTGTTGGATGCCTGCTTTGTACCCCGTTTTGACTTTTCTATTCAAGTGCTTTCTCTATCCCCAGTAAGGACCCCTGGCTTGTTTGGATTAGCAGGTGTAATTCCAGTTGATTTTGGATGGAGGAAACAGGATTCTCTTTAATGAGCAGGTTTATTAGAGAAGTCATCTCTGTACGAGTCCTAACAGTCATCTGAGTGAGGCTCCTCAGTGTGCTTTCTGAGCTTCACACGGACAGGAAGCTCGTTAGGAATATTTATCTGCATCACTACCCGGCCATTAACGTTTTTGTAAGATGAACTGGCCCATTGCACTGGAGTGATGGACAGGATGGAGGAAGGAAACTTAGGTCAGGGGAAGCTGGGCTGTTGTTTTTGTTTTAAATCACTTAAACACCAGTAGCCGGGCAGGTCCGATAATATGTTAAACATGCAAACATTTAACACTAAGTATTTTATCTTTACCATTTTAAAGGATTTATTTCTACCAGTAATCTCTGTGTAAGGTTTATATATTAGCAGCCCCCCCCCCAATACATTTCTCAGATGTGTTAAGGAATGTTCTTTAATAGAGGAAGGTTTGTCTGAGCAACAACACCACACTGTCAAGTTGCAATGAAGAGCAGATCTGAATCAACTTGCAGAAGACCCAGCTGTCCTGAAGGTCTGCAATGTAAGATGTTTTGATTCAGATTACCTAGTATATTAGGGATAATAAGTGATACTGAAGAGAAGTTCACTTTGCACTTTTTGAACATGTTAAAGATTGTGCTTTATTTAAATAGTCCTGTCCAGTTGTTCATTGACTTGCCTTAAAGTGTTTATATTGCCAAACCTGGCTGCATCAGAGTGGTTATGACTAATAAATCCTCATTATTCAGGTTAATATATACAGTACATCAAGACAGTACAAGACCCCATCATGAGTGTTCTCTGTGGACATTTTCTTTAAGATTTCTGTATTTTTCTCTTGTCTCTTCAGCTAAATATTCATAAGGTCATGCAGTGTCAATAAAAATGGTTGTAAAATATATTCTGTCTCATCTCTTCTGTTTGTTGTTCTATCCGAAATTAATGTTGTCCTAAACCTCAACAGTTATCTTTCATTTCTGTAGTTGTCAGGGTACAGCATATTAAGATTATCCCATCTGACCTTAAATCGAGTTCAAATGTTTTTTGCGTGTTTCAAAGGTGGTTAGGATTGTTTGGATGCTGAAAATCTGGATTATCTTGATCCCACTGGAAGGGTGGATTTAAAAAGGTGAAAGGCACCACCATAAGGGAAATGTTAGGGTTTTATGTGGTAAAAGCTTTCTTACTGACAAGAGCCTCAGTATGTTTAGTTGGTAGAAGAGAAGTACGTTTTCAAATGTGTACTGTAGACACTGATACGGGCTCTGTTTTTGTGATTAGCTTGCTTTATGTGTTTTACCTGTGTTTACCTTTACCATTGTAGTAGTGCCATAACCTGTCTAGTTGATGACGTTTTCTGAGCCTTCTAAAATGGAGATGCTGTCATCTTGATACGCACCTACCAATTTAAATAAGGCAATACGAACTTTGGGATTATCATCAGGCATTGTCAGACAGAGATATTAGGACTAGAGATTAGGTAGGACACATAGGGGTGTCTGCGATCTCATTCCGGAAAGAACATAAACTCCTTTCAAGGCCAATGAGGGCAGAGCTCTAAATGGATGTCTCACCTTACAGGTGATAAATTCAGCCCTACACAAATCCATTCAGATACACTCTTCATCGCTAATTGGTTGAGGGCCTTGGGCTGAAAATAATGTTGCATTATGCCAAACTGTATTATATTGTATGGCGTGGCGGGCCCAATCAAAGGCCTCTGCGGGCCCTAGTTTGGGCACCCCTGTTCTAAGCGGCCAGTCTGAGCCTCCAATAAAGTTGGCTGGTGGCAAACATCCAATGCTGAACCAGTTGCATCCATAACAGCCAGAGGGAAGGATGGGAACAGCAGTCACAGGATAGAGCCCGCAGCTGAAACCCAACTAGTTATGTTACTTCCTGCTATAATCAAGTCGTGGCTACCTTCCTGCTCTGTTATGCTTATGGTTAGAAAATGGCAACTACGGTTAATATATTTACAAAAAAAAAATCTATGATTAACCTTTTTGGATTCTTAACCACCAAGTGAATTTTGGTACTGAAATACCACCTCTTGCATTTAATCTGAGAACATCTTGTTTCATGAGAATTCTCAAGTACCTCTTGTCTATAGGCTAAGTACCCCCAGGGGTACTAACACCCCTGGTTGAGAAACACAGCAGTGTAGAGGCTCATCTTTGGTTAGTTAGCCAAACTGAAAAAAAGACCTTAAAGATAAACTAAGAGGTGAACAGAGTGCATTATTCATAAAAAACGAATGTGTTGTTGTACCCATTCTATTTACATTTGCATACTCTGGAGACGTGATGAATGTTGTACCTGTTCAAGATCTGTTTTGGGGGGAAAGAAGGATAAAGCCTGAATCCAAAACCTCCACTACTCCAAAAAATGGTATCCAAGATTTGGGATCATCAGTAAACCCTTAACCATTCTCTAGGTCATGTATAAATCATAGATTTACTTGAAGCTGAAGTAGACATCAGGGCTGTGAGCACACATGTAGCCCCCATCTCCTCAGTCATTCAGTTGTAAAGCAAATCCGCGTGCTGGATTTCTTAAAAAGACCCAGTGCATTCAAACGTTTGATGATATCTATGCAGTATGAGGGCAAAATAACACTGAAGCTGTGGAAATTATAATAATACCTTTTTGGATGTAGGAGCTGTGTAAAAAATAATGTTGTTCTCCTACATCCAGAATTGAGTAGTTTGTTAATTACGTAAACATTTTAGCATTCATTTTAGAAAGTGACGCTGCTCCATATTCTTCTCAAAATAAAAGTTAATAACATATTTCCCTTTTCCATTCCTACCTGCCTGCCATTCCATGTACACCCTAACAGCCTTTCTTAACCTCCATTCTCACCAGACTCAGTACTTCACATTCAGGCATAGTTATTAGAATTTTGGTTTCATCTGACCAGTATTATTTCCCTTCATTTTCCCAAGGTATTTGTAGTGCTGTTTCACAAACTCCAGATTGCATGTTGATTACTTTTACTCATTAGTGGCTTACTTCTAACCACTCCACCATAAAGGCCTTATTAATGGAGTGCAAAATGTGGTTGACCTGGAAGATTTTTTCATTTCTGCAGAGAAACTCTGGAACTGGAAAGACACGATTATTGATTCAATTCTGATAGTTGTTTTTGTGTAACTTTAATGTACAGCCATGGCCAAAATAAAGTTTTAATTAAGTTTCAGCATCTTCAAATTTCAGCATCCTAATAAAATATCCAACAGAATGAAATGTTTATTGTACCATTTGTAATTGGGTAAAAAAATATAGTTGGTCCCAAATGTAAATACTTGCAAGGCCCTGTGCACATTTATATGCCCACAACAAGGTGCATTTTAAACAAGTGGTAAAATGTTTGTATGACTATACTCGTATTGATTAGCGTGGGGAACATATATTGTCCATTTACAATTTTAGTAGGCTTGTAGTAACACATAAACAAACACACAGTTAATGTGTGTTTGTTTAAATATAGTTAATCAAATAAACATGACAGCATAGACATTTCATATTATAGTGGGCCAAATCTGTCACCTGCATTTGTTGATGTTGAGTATGTACTATGCCTCCCTGATGACACTAAACTAATGCACAGGATCGAGGAAAAACCAAAACAAGCTAACTAGACTGGCTGACACACAAGACCGACATTATGCAGTATGGAGAGGATGAACAGGACTAGACACCAAGATTCATAAGCAAGGGAACTCTCTAGAACATCCTATCTGCCAATCATGGCTATGCGTGTACATAACGAATCTTCAAAAATAGGTCTCCTAATGCCCACATCAAACTCAGAAAGGCTAAAGCAGGCTCAGGTAAATAGATGATAAAAGTTGGAGCCTTTCTATTAAATATGCACTCACAGCAATTTATCAGACATGGGATGATTTAAAAAATGTAATTACCAAGACTGCAAGGGGACTTGAAGCTTTTGCACTGGATTTAGGGATGATTGACAGATAGGGCCATGAGGCAGCCCACCTTGCAAACACCCAGGTGGCTGGCAGAATGACTAGTTAGCTTTTTTGTCAATCAGAGTTTGGGCTACAATCTCAGTGACAATTGAACGAATAAGGTTTTTTAAACACAACTATTTTTATAGACATCATACAATGTTTTTGTGTTATATGAAACATACCCCCCTGATTCCACCAAAAAAAACGCTGTTTTATTGACATTTCATATTCTTAAAAGTTCATATCTTTTATTAAACTAATTGCTTCTCCTGCATTTCCTGTCCTGTGGGAAATTAAGCATCGAAAGGTGAAGACAAGTTTTATTGAGTTAATTGACCAAACGATATCGACACATTTGGAGGTTAAGGTTAATTGTGGTGTCATTGTCTCAACCTTTCAAATCTGTTTTTAATTAAACACAATTCACTGAGGTGTCTCGCTCTTGACATAATTGGACTGATGTAGACATACAGTGGTGATCCAACAGTAGAACTAACTGTTTCTCCTGAGTGTTGAATTATTCAGTTAATACACCTTCATGTTTACCTCAAGGGTGCATCTTAAACATTCTGAGATGTATTATTCCCTATTCACCCAATGGTGACTAACTGCATTAAATGGTAATGTGTAGTAGATTGCTTTATACCTCCACTACAAGATGAAGACTACAATTTTGTTACTGTGTTTGAAGTCAAAGCTTTTGTTCAGCTTTTAAAATCTGTAACAAGAGATTTAAAATAGTGTCTGCCGAAACACTTGTTCTGTATCATAGCATTCTGTTTTGTATTTTATTTGTTTTATAAAATGTTTATTAAGAAGTAGCCCATCCTAAGTATCCCCATAGACCTATACATAATCCACAACAAACATATTCAACAGAAAACAAAATGGATACAGAAGGAAATGTTGAGTTGTCAAATGGAACCTGTCGTGAACTTGTAGAAGTGTGTATGTGCGTTTCTTGATATTTGCAGGCAAATACAAGGTGTTGCACCTGTTCCTCTGCCTGACTCTGGATTACGGCCTCTGCCCCAATTAATTTGATGTCCGCCACACACTCAGAAATGTGTTTCTCCACCTAGGTCTCCGAAGGGAGTGACGTCAGAAGAGCTAAGGTCATCCACAAAGCCAAAACAGGAGACACCATGTGAGGTTACAATGAGGCCAAGTGACAGAGGGACTAAACCCAAGCCTGGGGGGGGGGGCACCTGTGAGAGCCTGTGGAGCGTATGGTAGAATGCAGCCAAGGAATGTGCCGAGCCTGAAGAGAGGATGTTATGGTTCACAGTATGGAAGGTAACAGATGAGAAGAGAGAGGAAGCGTTGGCAGTGCTAAGAGCTTCTGTGACCCAGGGGAGAGAGGTCTCATTGGAATGACCCATCTGAAGGGCTAACACGTCGGGGTCTCTGAGAGTCTGAGGTAGCGTGCTTAGATGTTTACTGATTGGATAGATTAGAAGAGAGTAGCAAGGGCAAGAGAACCAACACTGCCAGAATCGTTTTATATTACTTGATCAGTTGTTTACCGGACTTGAAAAACGTGAGGGAGAAACTTCTGTCATTCTCCCCAGCCATGATGCAGAAGCTAATTTTTTTATTTGTAGTTGTTGTTAATAATATGCTTTTAAAAAACTATTAACACTTTAATCACACATTGGACCTCGATGAAGGAATTATATCAAAGATCAAAATTGTTACTGTGCATCGTGTAATATGTAGAGGACAAAATAACCACGCTCAATGGAAACCAAAATCACCAACCGATTGAAGGTTGGAACTTGCACCAAAAATCTTTTTTTTCTGCAGTCAAAGTGGGCGACTGTTAAGACCGGAGACAAAAACCGAATGAGTGCACATTGTTCCCTTTGGGAGGTCTACAAATCTGTGTCTCTGAAGCTACCATGCCGATGGGACTCAATAGTGTTCAGGATAACATCTGCAGTTGGATAAACACGTATCCTCTGACAGGACAGTAGATAGGTTCTCTCCCAGGCCGTGTGAATGCACACTGCTCTGTACGGTAGCATTTCCCGTCTTTGTCTCCCATATACCGTATTGCGGCACAACTCTGCATTGGTGGTGACTAGGGTATTACAGGGAGGGAGCAATCCTGTTGCTTATTTCCATACTGAATATATAGTACTGTATATAGCGCTGTACAGCTCTTTCTCTATAATTCTATTGAGTTGTAGACTGAATTTATAATTGATTTAGGAGGAGAATTTACACACAGTTCATTTTAGTTAGGTTTCTACCAGCTTCTACAAGAACCTCTGTATTTTTATTTCCGTTCACCTCCCCCCGATCCTGACCAGTTTCTTAATGACTTCCATGTGGCCTGCCACTCTACCTTAAAGGCCTAATTGATGGATTGCTGCAGAGATGGTTGTCCTAATAGCAGGTTTTTCCACCTCTGCAGAGAAGCTCTGAACTTTCCTGAACAATGCCCCCAATGCCCCCTCACCTCTCCTGACCAATGCCCCTCTCTCCTCTCATGACCAATGCCCCTCTCCCCTCTCCTGAACAATGCCCCCAATGCCCCCTCACCTCTCCTGACCAATGCCCCTCTCTACTCTCATGACCAATGCCCCTCTCCCCTC